>PVHX01011747.1:45281-62720 GCA_004024805.1 Geosciurus inauris
TTTTTTTTAAATATTTATTTTTTAGTTATAGATGGACAGAATATCTTTATTTTATTTTTATGTGGTGCTGAGGATCGAACCCAGTGCCTCATGTGTGCTAGGCGAGCGCACTACCACTGCGCCATAACCCCAGCCCCGTACTTCTGTTTTTTAATGCCTCTTTTACATATCACTTTTAGTAGGTGATGACTGTGACTTTGCCTTGGGGATTGGGAGGAAGTGATATTTATAATCTATGTCTTCTGATGGTCTGAGTTTGTGCAGAGATTGGTAAGGGAATCTCTGGATATCCTATAACCAGCTCTGAGGTCTGTCCTCATGTCCAGTTTGTCATGTGCAAGGCAGTTGTTGAGGGATAAGTAGGGTTTTGCTGAGCCCTTACAAAGACCCCTTCAGGGTAGGGCATGGGGGTGGGTGAAGGGCTCTGTTTGACTCCAGTTTCTTCTCCCTGAACAGAATCTAGTTTTGGAACTAAGGTAAACTGTGGGGAAAAAAATGCTAAATTCAGGGCCTCCAAGATCTCCTCCTTCTTTCCTTTCCCTTTTTTTCTTTCTTCCCTATCCTTTTCTTTCCTTTCACCAGGGGTGTGTGTACACACCAATTCTAAGGCTCAGGCCACTTGGAGATTTGGTGGTGGGGAAAAGGAGAGAGAATTGAAACAGTGGAGAAATTAATCTCATATAATCCTAAAACTTGCATTCACCTCAACAGCACCAAGACACAGGTCACTAGATGTGATTAATTAAAGCAATGAACAGAGACTAAACACTTGCCTTGCACAAATTACTTCACAGCTAGAGATAGAGGTGGACAGCACTGCAATTCAACGTAGAAATTGTTAGCTTCATGATAATACTGAGTGTTTGTGCAGTGTTTTTAGTGTGAAGAGCTTTTCACAGATAGCTCACTTGGTCTTTTCAGCCCCCATAGCAATGCACCTTAGTAAGACTGTCAATGCGAGTATCAAAGTCACAGCTCTAGAGCTGAGACTAGGATCCAAGTCTTCAGATGATAAAATCCATTATTCTCTTTAACCTCACATGCTGATGGAAGCAGATATAAATATTTCCAGTTTATGAGAATGTATAATCATGGAGCCAGCTTTATCTTTCCAGATAACTTATTAATTGATGGGCCCACAGGAGAATAAAAACAAAACCCTTACCTTCTGCCACAGTTACCACCAACCAGCAGACCAGTGACCAGTAGAAGCTGAGTCTGTGAGCCATGGCTTCTACCTTGAGCTCTCGCTGCCTCAAAACCAATGTTGCTTTAAATGGGAGTTAGTGAGTCACCAGTAGCCTGATTCAGGTAATTTGCATTTGCATAGTGGACCACAGCTATCTGGGCCTGTGGTATGAGGGCAAGAAATCCGAAAGGACATACCAGACAGTATGTATCAATCAGAAGTGTCTTGTTATGACAGCCAAACCTCATTCATCATGCCTTGATTTTGGACAGCCACACCCTTGCAGTCTTTTTAATCCCTCAAATCTCCGACAGTGGTTCCTTTTCTTTACCAATGTGTGTGTGAGTCTTCCTCTGCAAGAGAAGGGAGATGTCTAGGAGGTGCTCAATACTGCTTCCCTCTGTGGAGCTGACCGGGGCAGAGGACACTGTCCTGAGGCTTCCTGACACAGCGGTATGAGGGTGTTCAGAAGCAAGTCTTGTCTCTGACCAGAGTTTATGATTCTTCTTCTCTGCTCTTGTCCAGGAGGGAAAGGCAGCATAGTCAGAAAACTATCTTCCCTCGTCTCCATCACAGTCTCTCTTTAAATAACATGAAATCCGAGGAGCATAACTTGTCCTTCCAGGCTTCCCTCTAATTCACCAAATTGCCTACAAGATGCAGATGGTTGTATCTGGTTGATTTCCTGGGAGGACTGTCAGGTGCTGGAGAATGAGAGCTGGAGCTCACAGGTGATTTAGAACGTGGACCTCAGAGTTAGAAAAACTCCAGTCTTGGCTCCTTTTCTTACTAGTGGAGTCGCAGTTGTGAGTCCCTGAGGCCTCAGGTGCCTGATCTGTAAAGTAGGATTTGCAGTACTGTGTCAGTCATTTTTCTGTTGCTGTGACAAAATACCCGAGAATCAACTTATAAGGAGGAGAGGTTTATTTTGGTTCACAGTTTTGGAAGTTCAGGTTCATGGTTGGTTGGCTCCATAGTTTTGGGCCTGGGGTGAGACAGGTAGTGTGGAGCAAAGCTGGCCACCACATGGTGGAGGGTAAGCAAAGAGGGAGAGAAAGAGGGCCAGGATTCTAGTATTACTTGGATATTTCAGTAACCATCCTTCTATTATTACCATCCCCAAAGGTTCTACCACTTTCCAATAGTGCCAAGGCTGGTGATGAAACCTGCAACACATGAGCCTTTGGGGGACATTCAGGATTCAAACTTCCCTTAGAGAAGTGTGAATAAAGGGGAATAATTGACATAAAGCTTCAACCACAGTGGCAGGCCTGTGAAAGGCAGTGTTTGTGGTTGTTATCAAATTATAATAACTCTAATTCATAATTCATTGTCTTAGGAAGTTATACTGGCCAAATCACCAGTTAAAAGACCCCCACTTTGAGGAGAGCATTTTCCTTCATGTTATAGAAAAAACAAAATTAAATATAATTCCCAACTTTGTAGGGCAGTGTGAAAGTAAGAAATCTGCAAGGATAATCTAATGAGGTGCCAATCATTCTGTCATTCAATCAGGATAAATTAGAAGGCAAGAACTCAAGAATAAGGATGTGCTGAATTCCACAGGCTTGATGTTAGTCCTATGTAATGTTCTAGAATGGACAATTTTTTTGTATTTTGGAGGTTTTTTGAGTTTCTTTTCCCCCCTCTATATGCTTGCTACCCTGTGTGGTCTCTAACTCGTGGGGTCAAGTGATCCTTCCTCCTTAGCCTCCCACACTCTTGGAAGTAGAGAGTGAATCGTAAGTAACATTATAGTTTTTAGTCTGAGCATTTGACCACTAGGGTTGAGTATGTTTAGATGATGAGAATATGATATGGTCAAATTAAAAATAGTCATTATATTCTCTTTTTTTTTCATTAAAAAAACTGGAAGAATAAAAATGCATTGTTCTGGAGGATGCATCAGTATTTTGGTGGGTAAATACTAGGAAACTTTATAACCTAAGACGAGTTTGAAGAATCTGTGGAGGAGTGACTAAGGGGTAAGTGCCATGAAACTACAGCATTGGAGAAGTGAAGTTTTCATATCTGGACACTAAAAGGGATTTGCCTTGCAGCCTGCTCGGTAGTGGGCCAGGAGATTCTTAAGTCCAGAGCAGCTTTGCTTGGGGTGGGGGACAGAAAATACGGGGAGTGAGACAGTTTCTGCTAACTCACATGGGCTCTGGCTTCCCTGGTTTGCCCATTTTACTACCAGTATCTCCCTATTTGTCAGCTTTTCATCATGGTGACAAAAATACCTAACAAGAACAAGTTAGAGGAGGAACAGTTTATTCTGGGCTCATGGTTTCAGAGGTTTAGTCTGACTCCAGAGTTGGCAGACTCTGTTGTTTCAGGTTAGCTTGCATCTTTGGCTTTCAGGCCCTCAAGGACTATTAGATGTCTGCCTGAGGGTGGGTCTGCTTCACCTGCCGACTTATCCCACTGCTCTGCTGTGGGAAAGGCTGGTTCTGCTGCTAGGAGTTGGAGAAGCAAAGGTGGACTGCCCTAAACCGCATTAGCTAGTCTCCCTTTTGCTGCAGTGGCCTGAAAGAGGCATCCCCACATTCAAGGGACTGCAACAAGTAATCCGGGGAGTAGCCCTTAGGCCCACCATGAGTCGAGATTCTGTGTCTAATGGAGTCGAGCCATGCTGAGGGCAGCTTTGGGCTGGCCAGGATAGATGCTCTTTTGGGGGGATATACATGTTCTGTGGCTGGTGCTTATTTGAAGGTGCAGCTCTAAAGTAGCCTGGATAACTTCTGTGCAAGTCTTTCTAGGGCATCTGCTGCTGGGATTTCTCCTAAAAGGGGTTACAGGCACCTTAGCCACACTTCCAACTCCCTCATTTTGCAGATTGGGAGACTGAGACCTGGAGAAGGTTCCTAAAATCATCCCAGAGATTTAACAACAAAAGAGCAATAACCTCCTGGTCAGGGCCTGAGCCCTCATTTATCAGTGGTGTGAAACCCAATATTAAATTAGTGGGATAAATCAGTATGTTAGTCCCTGCTATCCTACCATTCAACTATGAGACCTTGGACCAGTCAGCCTTATTACCTCTTAATTTTCTCATCTATATGTGATTTACTACATTCTAAACATTAGACATAATTAAATCACCCATTCATTAAAACAATTCAATGAGCATTGAGGATGTGGCTCAGTGGTAGATTATAGCATGTGTGAGGCTGAGTTTGATCCCCAGCACTATGAAAAACCACAACAAATTTAAATGACAATGACTCAGTGAGGTATTATTATCATCCTCATTTATTTCCAGATGAGAAAACTGAGGCACAGAGAGTTAATTCAAGTGACTAACAAGTGGCAGAGCCATGCTGTAAGCCCAAACAATTTAGTTTCAGAATTCTTGCTCTTAATCATCATGTCTGGTGTGTTCTGTTCCCTTAGCTGTCAGCTTATTTCAGTAAACATTCCATGATGGTATCCTTAAACTTTTCCCATGTACTATAGCACAAAAGATTTGGTTTGTTGAAAATGTTTTCCCAGGGTTGGGGGTATACTTCTGTGGTAGAGCACTTAGGTAGCATGTGAGAGCACCTGGGTTTGGTCCCCACCATTAAGGTTAAAAGAAGAAGAAAAGAAAAAATTCTGAGGTAATATATATATAAATAAAAAGAAACAGATAGATCCTGTAACCTGCGCTGGCAGAAACCCAGCAAGGAGAGGTGTGAGGGGGATTAGAAAAAACAAACAGACACACATAGAGAGAAAGCTGAGACTAAGTGGTTCATTACACCCTAATGGAGATGTAATGACCCAGAGCTAGCTCAGTACATTTGTTATATAGGTTCTAACATCAAAGGAGTTTTCTGTGAGAAATTTTCTTCAAAGCAAGCAGGACCAAGGTCTAAGACTAGTGGTCCAATTATAATTATCAACTTGTGCTCATAATTCTTTAACCCCCCCACCCCCTGGCAGCTGGTGTCTAAACTCAGGGTTAAGACTGATTGTCCTGTGGCAAGCATGGAACCTCCTTTGAACAGGGCATCACCATAGCAACTGGGCAGTCTCACTTGTGCCTTTGCACCAAAAGTTTCCAACAGAGGTGTACTCCTGTTGCCAAACAATTAGAGACTGTAATTCAAATCACTGTTCCTCACAGATAGGGAAGCTGTAGATTAAAAGAGATACAAGAGAGGTATCAGCCAGTTATAATCCTTGTGCTTTATTTAGGTTCTTTTTCAAATAAGCAAATTCTACTTAAAAATTAAGACAAGAGGGGAAACAAACCCTGACTGTATATTTGATGATATTAAGGGATTATTATGAAATATTTTTAGGTCTGATAGTAATATATGGCTTTGCCTAAAACAAGCAAGCAAGCAAATGAAAACAGAGTTCTTACCTTTTAGAAGTGAATGCTGAAATATCTACAGGGTCTGGGATTTGCTTCAATATAATCAGAGGAGGGGAGCTAGTGATGGTATAGAAGGAATAAGATTATTCATTGTGGATTGTTTAATGATGGGTGATGGATGCATTAGAGTTAATTATACTTTTTTGTTTGGAACTTAAGATTATAAAAAATTTTCAAAAATTGTCCTATTAAAGTTTTTATTTTCTCTGAAAAAGATCAAAAGCACCATAGCCCCCAGTCAGAATGGCAGTTATCAAGAATACCAACAACAAGTGTTGGCGAGGATGTGGAGGAAAAGGCACACTCATACATTGCTAGTGGGACTGCAAATTGGTGCAACCTATCTGGAAAGCAATATGGAGATTCCTTAGAAAACTTGGAATAGAACCACCATTTGACCCAGCCATCCCACTCCTCAGTCTATACTCAAAGGACTTAAAAACAGCATACTAGTCAGGCGCAGTGGCACAAGCCTGTAATCCCAGCACTTAGGGAGGCTGAGACAGGAGAATTGCAAGTTGAAAGCCAGCCTCAGCAATGGCGAGGCGCTAAACGACTCAGTGAGACCCTGTCTCTACATAAAACACAAAATAGGGCTGGAGATGTGGCTCAGTGGTCGAGTGCCCCAGAGTTCAATCTCCAGTACCAAAATAAATAAATAAATAAATAGATAAAAATAAAAACAGCATACTACAGTAATGCAGCCACTTTAATGTTTATAGCAGCTCAATTCACAATAGCTAAACTGTGGAACCAACCTAGATGCCCTTCAATAGATGAATGGATAAAGAAACTATGGTATATATACACAATGGAATATTACTCAACATTAAAAGAGAATAAAATTATGGCATTTGCAGGTAAATGGATGGAGTTGGAGAACATCATGCTAAACAAAGTAAGCCAATCCCAAAAAACAAAAGGCCAAATGTTCTCTCTCATAAGTGTATGCTGATCCATAATGTGGGTGGGGACACAGGAAGAATGGAGAAACTGGTCAAAGGGGAGGGAAGGGAGGAGAGCAGACATGGGGGCAGGAAAGATAGTGAAATGCGATGGATAACAATGCCCTAGGTTCATGTATGACTGCACATATGGTGTAACTCTATATTGTGTACAACCAGAGAAGTTAAAAGTTGTGCTCCATTTAGGTACAATGAATCAAAATGCATTCTGCTGTCATGTTGACCTAATTAGAATAAATTTAAGAAATTCTATTCTTGAAAAAAAAAAAGAAGCACCATAGCCCTACCTAGTGCGAAGAGCAATAGCTCACAGGGAGAGAGTGGGTGGGCTTCTGCTTAGAAGATTCCCCTCTTAAGGTTATAATTTATTTGGGGGTGACCCACAGTGCTTTACATGTGGTGGATGCTCAGATTGATCTGGACTGTGTGAGCGCATAAGCATATGAATGAACATATGTGAATGAATTTGGTCCTTAGTGAATTGGAGAACCATTCTGTCAAAAGATTAGGAATATAATTTAATTTCTAGGCCAAATATAATGATAAAATAATTCTGTATATTTGCTAGGAGACCCTATTGTGCATTTAAAGGCAGCTTTGTCTACCATGATGATCGTAACAAGGATGAAATACTTCATTACTCTTCCCCTTATTTTGGTGGACAAATGTCAATGAACAGATTTGCTAACAAACTATCTTCACCCTGCAGCCATGCCCTGCACTATCCTTCTCAGAGACCATTCTCTTCCCTCAGTTCCACTGCCACTATTTGTGCTGTCAGTCCATTACCCATTCCAATTCTGATTACCTGTGTTTCCTCTGCAAAATCTTCATTTCCCTACTTTCCTAGTCCCGAACTGGGGTGTAACCTATGCTTACCAGTCATAACATAGCATTTATGTGGCCACAGCGCATGATTTAGGTATTTAACACAAGCCAAGTCAATTAGGCCAAGTCAAGAGTAGGCCTGGAACTCTTGTATTAGGGACTAGAAAGAAAGTGCACATTTTGCCTTTGGACTTGAAATTGTCAGGAGACACATCTACCTGAGAGGCTTTGTGATTAACAAAATGGAGAGGTACCAGATTCTGATAACATCATTTTAACTTATGTGCCAGCTGTATATTACAGATGGTTTGCTAAAACTAATTCTGAAACATAATCAATTGGGTAGAATGAAAATTCTATATTAAGCCTAATGTTAAAAAGTGGAAAAAAGAATGATTAACTTTTATATCTTGCACTTGACCATAGAACTACTGATGTAGTCTTGATGGAGTGGAACATTGTTTTAGGTTGAGTGAAGCATTAGCAAAAATTAAGATCAATTGTTTTTTCTCATTCCATGCATCTTTTCTGAGGGCTGGGGGAAAATAGGTTACTAGACAGATTTTTGTACCCACGGATACTTGAGTGTCTTGCCTATGGATGTGGTAAGGTGACTTCACCCTGAGTGCTCAACTGCCCTGTTTGTGCTCAGTGGCAGCATCAGACAAATCCAGATTGTGGTGATGAGTAACTCTGGGCTCCCCTCAGCTTCAGACGCAGGATGAGTTCACTTTTCATCATTTGGCCTCCACATGCCCTTGCGAGAACTTCTGAATGGAATGATTGAAGTTTGGCCTTCAACACCTTGAGAATATTCCACAAGAATTCAACCTTTAGTGAATTGAAATCTCTGGGCAGAGTAGACAACAATGTGACTCCTCTCATTATCCTTCTCATTCTGCCAGCTGTATGACCTTGGGCAAGTTACTTTTCTCTGTTAAGTCCTCTTCTGTAAAACAATGACAAGTACCTACCTTATGGGATTTTTGTGGGTTAAATGAGTTAATAAAACCCTAAGCACTTTGATAGGCACCTTACGCAGGTTAGCTATCAGTATTATCAAAAAATACTTTTCTTCTCCAAACAAACATTCTTTTTGGACATAGACATCTGAAGCTAAACAAAGGAAGGACAGAAATATGAGGATTTATGAAAATCCTGACTAGCTCTATGAGAATATGTAACACTTTTCAGATAGCAGGACTTAGAAGGCATGTTCTTTAGTTTTCTGAGGTATTGAGTAAGTTGTTAAACATTTGAATATTCTTCACAGGGGATGGAGTATGTTCCAGGTTCTTTTAGGTGATCTGTCATAGCTAACTTAAGTAAAACCTTGTAACCACACCTCCCAGACAGTGGTTTATAAAAAATCTCAATAGTTAAGCTGGCAGGGGTTGAGGAGATTTCTCTAAAATATCCAGGTGTCTCAGGACATGGTAGTAATTCAAGACTTAGAACCAACTTCAGCCTATGTCCCAGGGAAATGATGAAGGTAATAATAAGCAACTTTTAGGTTTTTTTAGAGATGAAATGGTTTTGTTTAAATTTGTAGAATGCTTATTTTAGTGTCTTTCTTATTGCTATAACAGAACACCTATGACTGCGGAATTTATGAAGAAAGGACGTTTATTTAGCTCACAGTTCTGGAGGCTGGAAAGTTTAAGATCTGGTGGGCCCCATCTGATGAGGGCCTCATGCTACATCACATTATGGCAAGAATGGAAGAGGGGAGGGGACAAAGGGGGCTGGATGCTTTATAATAGCCAGTTCTTTTGATAATAAACCCCTCTCAAGGGAACTACATTAATCCCTGAGGGCTCCACCTGCATCACCCCGACACCTTCCACTAGGCCCCACTTCCAACACTGCTGCACTGGGGGGGTCAAGCCTCAATGTGAGTTTTGGTAGGGATAAGTCATATTCCAATGATAACAAAACTGTTGTAATTTAAAAAATTTTTTTTCCTCTCTCTTTGCCTACTATTTTTCTTTCTTTTTTTCCTCTATCACATCTCTCTCTCTCTCAAGAAATAATCATTTAATAATTTGGCATATATCCTTCCATTCTCTCTTCCATACACTTCCATATATTGTACATATATATGTACGTATCTATGTCTATGTGGATATCTATATCTATACACACATATAAAAATTGTTTTGTAACTGAGTTTTAAGCAATGTTATAATGAAGTACTATTTTGAGTTGTCCATTAAATCGCCTTTTTGTTTTCATTTAAAATGGGTCTTTTCTTCCCATGTTGATGAATACAAATTGACCTTTCTTTTGAATTGATGTTTATTATTTAATTCTATGGGCTCACCATAGTTTTATGTACTCAGCTACCATTTGATGGACATTTGGATAACCTTCTACTTTCTTACAAACAATCCTTACACGTCCCATGTTGGGCACAAGCAGAGTCTTTTTGCCATCAGATTCATTTAAAAATAACTTGCTAAAATAGTTTTTAGTTTTAACTTATAGAATACATTTGGATTTCATTCTTAAATTTATCAGTCTCTATGGTGCCTTGCTGAGTTTGATTCTTTGGATCGTCATATTTTGTTTCTAGTTAAAACCATTTCCCATCTTTGTAACAAAATATGGTCAGATAATGTGATGGCTACCGAAAGGTGAAATGAATATCTCAAAAATCAAGGTCCTAGCCGGGCACGGTGGCACATGCCTGTAATCCCAGCACTTTGGGAGACTGAAACAGGAGGATCTCTAGTTCAAAGCCAGCCTCAGGAACAGCGAAGTGCTAAGGAACTCAGTGAGACCCTGTCTCTAAATAACACACAATGGGGCTAGAGATGTGGCTCCATGGTCAAGTAGCCCCCAGCTCAATCCCTGGTACCAAAAAAAAAAAAAAAAATTGAGGTACTCTCTACTTTTCACTTACAAGTGTCATAGTAAGAGTGGCAACCAGGGCTGGTCATGGCTCAGTGGGAGAGCGCTTGCCTAGCATGTGTGAGGCACTGGGTTCAATTCTCAGCACCACATATAAATAAATAAATGTAAATAAAGATTCATAAACAACTAAGAAAAATATTTTAAAAAAATAATTTTTTTAAAAAAGAGTGGCAACCAAAAAATTTGAAAAATCCCCAAGATTTCAGACGTAAATTCTTTTAGCTGTGGAGCCTGTCAACACTTTGTACCATTATAAAATCTACCTTTTAAATAAATACTAGTACCCTCCAGTTATACTGAAATTGTATGTTGAGTACAGCTGAATGCCCGTCTTCACAAGGTACTCATCACTAGTATTTGTGGTTAGCATCCTTGCACAGTCCGTATAACTCACTCTTTATTTAATAAAATCACTTCTGTTTTGAAAAGTATGAAGTTCAGATCTGCTGAGTCAGATATGATGTTATCTTTCAAATGCATAAACTCTGCCACAGGATCTGGGAATTTATTATTTTGACACAAGTCTGTTGGGAATTCCTCTGCTGTTAACTGACCACAAACCACAGCATAGGTGGGTTGAAATATTTGCCTGTTTAGTAAGGGACTTTCCACTCTGAAACTGTTCCTCAAAGCAGCCAACCTGAGAGCTTTTTCTGACTGGTCCAGAATGAGTTAAACATTGGTTGCTGAATGTCAAGCAACTATGTTTCAGTCACAAAAAAGTCTTACTATCAAAAAAATGTTAACTAAATAAAATAGTGTGCTTCATGATGTAGTTGATCTGCATTCTGGTGTAAGTTCCTTAACACTTATGCTGTTCTATGGGCCACAATTTGGGTAGCCCTATTTAATGTGTTTTATAAAGTTGGATGAATGGGTGAATGAATTAAATATGTCTAAGATGGATTATAGCTTGTCAGAGTTTAGGGTGGGAGGATGAAGAGGAGGATGGTGATTTTTTTTTTTTTTTTTTTGCACTGGAGATTAAACCCTGAGCCATTTTACTACTGAGCTACATCCTCAGCCTGTTTTATTTTTTGAGACAGGGTCTTGCTAAATTTATTGAGGCTGACCTTGAAATTGCAATCCTCCTGCCTCAGCCTCCCAAATTGCTCAGATTATAGGTGTGCACTGGCATGCCTGGTGAGGGTGGTGATTAAATAAAAATTTCTCTTTAAGTGGGACAAAGTTTCTTGCCTGTTTTTATTTTTTTATTATTTTTTTTTTTTTAGATGTTTGTATAATATTCTTTTTTTTTTTTCAGGATTTTTTTTTTTTAATTTTAATTTTTATTCTTGCCTGTTTTTAAACTGCCACAGGAAAAGAAGAATATTTAAGACATGAATAGCCTATCTGGCCCCTGTTGCCTATACCATCATTATTTCCTGTTAAATCAGTTTCCTTCCCTTGCTTTTGCCCTTCTTCCTGTTCTTATTCTTTTCCCCATGTTTCTGAGATGGGATTTAAATAGAAAGACAACAATATACAGAAGGCTCATTGTATGGCCTGTGTTCTGTACATAATAAATTTTTTCTCCACAACTAACAAAGATATTATCATCTACTTTGTAAATGGTCAGAGAATTTCAGTTATTTTATTAGATCCCGTAAGTAATAAGCAATGGCCACGCCTGTAATCCCAGTGGCTCAGGAGGCTGAGACAGGAGGATAATGGGTTCCAAGCCAGTCTCAGCAATGGCAAGGAGCTAAGCAACTCATTGAGACACTGTCTATAAATACACAATTAGGGCTGGGGATGTGGCTCTGTGGTTGTTCAATCCTCAGCACACACCCCCCTACCAAAAAAAAAAAAAAAAAAAGAACCCCCCCGCCCCAGACCTGCCTGGGATTTGAACTCAGGTCTGTTTGGTCTCTAATGTTGTCTATTTTCACATCTGATGAAGGTGCTGACACATTCATGCTTCCATGTGGAGTTTTGAGCTCCACTAGTTTCAGTCTCAACACCTGTAGTTGCCACAATATCTGTGTGAGCTATATCTGTGTGTCCCTGTGGGTTGTGGGAAGTCATCTATTAGCTATGTGTGAACTGAGCAACGTTGGAGCTATGAGGCAGGGAACCCATGTTGGGAACCCCCAGGAGGAATCCACTGGTTCGAGAATGCCCATTTCTCGTTGGCACCCTGTTCTAGCTCACCGCTCAGGTTCAAGCACAGCCCCGGAGATGGGAGTGACCCACTAAGAACCAAAAAGCCTCCTTATCCCCACCCATATCCTCTTTTTCATCAAGCAAGCGCTGAGACAAGACTCCCCCCACACTGAGACCTTATATCTACTGATCTCTTTTGATCTGTACCGTTATAAATAAAGCAAGCCCGGGCTCCTCCTTTGTTAGAAGCTGTACTCCTCTGGTCGGCTTAGTCCGTCACTGCCCTTGCTCTTTGAAATATATTTCTGGTCTTTTGTGTTTATTTCGTGGTACTAGTTTCATAGCTTTTATTTCGCACCCAGCCCATCCCTCACATGGGTACCTATTCCCTTTCCCAGGCAGGACTGAGCAAGAGGTTGTGAATACCTTCATCTTATCAATCTTTGTATCCTTCGTGATAGTGCATGGGGCTTTGAAACCAGTAAATACGATAGATTATTACATGAAACATGTTAATGGATAAACTTCTTTATGTGCCTGACAAGGTAAGTTTTAAAAATGGATGAACACCAAACACTTTAACAGGTAATGGTATAACTCTACTGAGTATGTGTGTTGTCCATCAAGGCAGTGCACAGTGAAGACAAATACATTAGGCTGAATTTAAGAAGTTATCTTCCTGAGATAAATAATAATTCTTGGTATCCCTCGATACGTGGCTTTTAGAACTCTTTACCAGTCTGTATCCTTGAAGACAGGAACTGGGTTTGTCTTTGTTGTTTCTCCAATGTTTAGCACATTTTCTGGTATACAGTTCTTATGCTTGAAAATTAAGTATTGAACTGTTGAATATGCTGGGTCCATAGTGTTTCCTCTTGATGTTACTAATGCTCACAATCAATGTCTATGTGGCTCCTACATTACAAATTGCCTCTTCTGCTCCTGAGTGTCTGATCCAACCTTTTCTTCTTCCAGGTCCATTTTCACCCGCCCTGTTGTACATCAGGCACAATTCTATGATCAGAGGCACAGCTGGGCGAAGGTGAGTGATGTGGGAGCAGGGGGACAGTTGTTTCTCCAGGACACTTACTGGGGGCTGTGAATGAATTATGGGTTTGTTTGAGCCATCTCAAGGCAGGGGCATTGCTCTTTTGACAACTCTTGGTGAAATCCCACCGACTAGAGACTGCTCAGTTTATGCTGACACCCTGCTCACTGGCTCCGACAGCCCTAGGTTCAGCAGCCTGGAAGTAGAGTAGGTGGGCTTAACCTGCTAAGCCCAAGCCAAGTTGTTTTTGTCATCTTCATCTGGTTTTCCTCAGCAAGGTCTTCACCCTGAATCCCACTGGTGTTCCCACCCATTTAAATGAAGTGCTTGGGCTCCATTTTGTTGTTGGGTCCAATCTCCATCAGAGCTGGATCATCCCACCGCGCCCCTGCTTTTCACTTATTCCAGTGTCTTGTCTTTATTTCTTAAATTTCTCATGCTTTTTAATATTTCTAATCTGACTCACCGTCCTAGTCCTGAGAAACTGAGTAAATGTCACACGGGTCATGGTAGACATTCTCCAAAAAGGAGATGTGACAGCAGTTAGAACTAGGAAATGAAGTTTGAAGGAAACAATGTGAAAGACTATGGGAACTATGAAGAAGGTAGACAACAGGTAACATCAGTGGCTCAGGCTCCACCCAGGCTTGCCCCTAGGTAGGTATTATAACCTGGCTCTACTACCAAAATTAAATTACTGAATATCACATTCTTCCTATTAAACCAGTGGTGAAGTCAATTATACCTTTTATTGTCTAGGGATGTTTTTTCCTTTTGTAAAGAATCAGGCTTTTTGAGTAGGAATGCCAAATTTTGGAGGAAAAATCCTGGGGGCACAAGCCAGGCTTCTCTGGCCCACTCCAACCACATTTACTTGTTCTTGTTTCCTTTCAGAATATTTACCCTGTGAAACACAGAACTTTCTAGATCAGCTCACGTTTATCTGTTTCTGAAAGTCTCTACATCTGTCATTTGAGTCATGTACATAATTTCCTGCTTGGGGCACTGTTTGTGCATGTCCAAAGTTACTTCTAGAGGAATATGAAATTTTTTTTTAAGTGTTCCAAGATCTCTTTTTGCCTCATTTCCTGACCTGGAACAGCTTAACTGCTAAGCACCATGTCTTAACTGGTCATTATATAAATAATCTGGTACCTATGTTTCCTTTAGATTGCCTTTTTAACCTTCTGTTAAATTTGACTGGTTTTGCAGTTTTTCCACCTTGGTTCTCTGATATGGCCTTGGCCCAGGTATTAGTTTTCTGTTGCTGCTTTAACAAAAGCACCACAAACGTAATGACTTAAATGAAACACAAACTTATTGTTTTACAGTTGTTCTGGAAGCTGGAAATCTAAAAGATGGCACAGCTGCATTCTCCCTAGAGGCTCTGGGGAGAATTCCTTTTCTTTTTCCAGCTTCTAGGAGCTATCCATATTCCTCAGCTCATGGCTGCACATCACTTGAACCTTTACTTGTCCTCTGACTCTGACCCTCCTGTTTCTCTCTTATACTCAGCTGGAAAACCCTAGTAATCCTCCCATAATAAGATCCTTAATTTAATCATATGCTTTTACCATTTAAGGAACAAATGATATTCACAAGTTCGGGGTTGTTAGGATGTGGCCATCTTTGTCCCTGGACTTTTGAGACCATGGTCCTATTCCTCCAAGACTGTTTTCAGCTCTGCTCATACTCATACTTTTGATAACTCACATGTGGATTTAACTGTTTCTCCTGGCAGTTCTATCAGTTTTTGCTTTATTAATTGTGAAGCTTTTGTTATAAAGCACATCAGTATTAGGATTGTTATGTCCTCTCCATTGACCCATTTATTATTGTGAAATAACCTCATTTACCCTGTTTATATTCTTTGCTCTGAAATCTACTTTCTTTCATTAACATTACCACTCCATTTTTTTTGATTAGTGTTAACATGGTATATTTTTTATATCCTTTTACTTTACCCTATTTATATTTTTGTATTTAAAAGTACAAAATATCCCTTAATATTGGGGTTTTCTTAATCCCATCTGACAATCTCTTCCTTATAAATAGGATGATTAGGCCACTTTTTTTCCCCCCTTGAGACATGGTCTTGCTATGTTGCCCATGCTGGCCTTGAACTTCTAGGCTCTAAGGATCCTCCTGCCTCAGCTTTTTGAATAGCTGGGAATACTGGTGTGCACAACTGCACCTGGCTTTAAACCACTTGTGTTTAATGTAATTAATGATATGTGCAGTTTAAGAACCCTGCTAGTACGATGATGACAGGGAAACCAGTTTGTTGCAGTAAACAAACTAAGAAGTAATAGTTTAACATTCATGATATATCAATAAAATCTATCACTGCTGAAAAAGAATTATTGGATTTTTAATATTAAATTTACTTTTCAGTGGAAACCTAACTCCTAAAACACTGAAACTTAGAACATTAATCCACTGCTATAAAATACTGGTCTGGTATTCACCAAGGCTGGAAGACACAGGACCTGTGGGAGGTAAATAAACATACTTGCTGCTTTCAACCTTTCAGCATGGGCCAGAATATTTCTGATTTATTTCCAATTTATAGAAACACTTTGTGTTACGAATTGGAATGCACTTTCTCATCTTGTACCCAATTCAAATAGATATTATAAAATGTAATGTTTTAAATACTAAACTCATAAATGGATGAAAAAAGAAGGAATGGTTTAAACTAAGGAAATAGCTCTGAAGATGAAATGGAAAAGGGCTGTAAATAAGAGATGTTAAGGGTATACAACCAACAGAAATGGAGTCTGGGTGGATCTGTGTCATACTGTAGGTACTTGGATGGATTTCAATGTTTGGAGGATCACACATTTCAGGGAGAAAGAGGGAGGAGGGTACTTTAAAGACAGTTTAGGATAAAAGGCATTAAATAAGAGAACAGCTCAATAAAAACAGTAACAAGGTGCCAGGACTACAGGAAGGCATTATTTTAGGTGTCTGGAGAGTTTTGCAGATTCAGTTTTTAAATGCAGACTATGGCAGACAATTCCAGGAGGACACTTGTGTTGAGGTCCCCAAGAGCAAACCCAGGTTTGATGATTACTAGAACAGTTCACAGAATTTAGTATATTGTTGTACTTATGGCTAGGATTACAGGAAAAAAAAATACAAAAAAAAAAAAAATCAGCAAAGGGAAAACACGTAGTACAAAGTCTCAGTGTTGTCACACAAGACACAATTCCTATAGCACCAAATTGTAACTATATATGAAATGTATGCCAGGGAAGTTCCTGGAAGTTCTGGGGGCTGGTCAGAGGCACCCTTTGCTTAACACATTCCAAAATTCCTGATTCCCTGAAGAAAGCAGGTGTCTACCACAAATCACATTGTTTTTAGAGTTAAGGCACCGTGAGCCACTCTTACTAGCTAGGGAATCGTGGGAACCCTCCCCAAGATACAAGCCCCGGCTCCCCAACCTTGCAATCCTGTAGGCCTTTCTAAGACTAGTGTCTGGCCTTCTACTATAACTGTGTTTTGAATACTGTCTCCATTTCAGTTTTCTGTGGATTTGCTATGGGGCAGCAAGATGCTGCAGTGGTAGCCTTCATCAATATCTCCATTTGATTCACCACTCTGGCCTCTGCAAAATTTAGACTGATCTCTATAAAAAGATCAGAAACAGTTCATATTCACATGGAATGGACAACAGTATAAATAGTCTTGCTCCAAGACGTTAATGCTGTTGCTTCTGTTACTATTTTTTGGTACTGGGGATTGAACTCAGGGGCACTCAACCACTGAGCCACATCCCCAGCCCTATTTTGTGTTTTATGTAGAGACAGGGTCTCACTGAGTTGCTTAGCGCCTCGCCGTTGCTGAGGCTGGCTTTGAACTCGTGATTCTCCTGTCTCAGCCTCCCTAATTGCTGGGATTACAGGCTTAAGCCACCACGCCTGGCTTCTTTTTTTTTTCTCAGCCTCCCAAAATGCTGGGATTACTGGCGTGAGCCACTGAGCTCAGCTTGCGTCTGTTATTTTAAGAAACCTAA
>PVHX01011748.1:0-62658 GCA_004024805.1 Geosciurus inauris
GGAGATTCCTTAGAAAACTTGGAATGGAACCACCATTTGAGCCTGCTATCCCACTCCTCGGTCTATACCCAGAAGACTTAAAAACAGCGTACTACAGTGCTGCAGCCACTTCAATGTTTATAGCAGCTCAATTCACAATAGCTAAACTGTGGAACCAACCTAGATGCCCTTCGATAGATGACTGGATAAAGAAACTGTGATATATATACACAATGGAATATTACTCAGCAATAAAAGAGAATAAAATTATGGCATTTGCAGGTAAATGGATGGAGCTGGAGCATATCATGCTAAGTGAAGTAAGCCAATCTCAGAAAACCAAATGCAGAATGTACTCGTTGATAAATGGATGCTGATCCATTATGTGGGGAAGGATATGGGAACAATGGTGGAACTCTGTTCACAGGAGTGTGAGGAGGGAGGGGGCATGGGGACAGTAAAGGTGGTGGAATATGATGGTCATCATAGCCCTAACTTTATGTATGACTGCATATATGTTGTGATTCTATACAAGTTACAACTAGAGAATTGATATGTTATCCTCATCTATGTACAATGAATCAAATTGCACTCTGTTATCATGTAAGCCTAAATAGAACAAATAAATAAAATATGAAAAAAAAGAAAAAGAGTAAATGCTAGCCACGCATGGTGGTACAAGCCTGTAATCCCAGCAGCTCAGGAAGCTGAGGATAGAGAGTTCAAAGCCAGCTTCAGCAACTTAACAAAGCCCTAAGCAACTCAGTGAGACCCCATCTCTAAATAAAAGCACAAAAAGGCTGGGGATATGGCTCAGTATTTAAGAGTCCCTGGTTTCAATCACCAGTACCAAAAAAGAAAAATGAAAAGAAAAAAAGTGGCACTGTGTCCTTCCAGAATAAAGTGTTGACTATGAGTAAGGAGGATTCAAGATCACTTGCTTGCTTTCTAGGCAATGATGTTTGGAAAGTATCCCTTGACCCTTGTGCTCCTTGAGCTGAAACCTGGATCGAAATCCTGTGGTTTTGAACAGAGGGAATCATGACCTTGACCATAGTATCATTCTGAAGGGAACTTCACTCTGAACAGAAGCTCCTACTCTGGTGTGAGTAGAAGAGTGATTACCTACAGGAATATAGAACCTCACAGCTCTGATTCCTAAGCTTCAAAGAACACATATATAGCTTGAATACCAGCAGGTGTAAAAGGGTCTGAGGCCTGGACAAGGAGCCTGTCCCTACAGGTTGATGACTAGAGGTTACAGTCCACCATGATCAGTAATAGCAGGTACCAGTCACTGACAGAAAGGATCAGCTCTGATTGGCTCTGATGGACATCAGCTATAAACAGTTCAACATTTTCAGACTCAGTTGGTTTATTTATAATGTGGGTCTATTAATTAATAGTGGACAGGGCTGTGATAAGATCATATCAAATGATATTTTTAAGTGATTGACATGCTGATTGTCATGTGAAAATCATTAATTATTAATTTCCCCTCTTCATTCCTGAATGCACATAGTACTCTCCTACTGACTTTTGTGACCTTTCACTTTCCAGTAGATTGATTACGAAGGGAGATGCCAAAATCTTCAGAATTCAAAATCTGCAGAATTCAAAAGCAAAGAAAGGACTTCCAGCATCCACTGTCCCCAAAGAGTCACCTATAATAGTCGCACGAACACACTACACGCATCGTTTCCATTATGACTAAATTCCCACAAACCCTTGACCTGCAACAATGCTTCTTTTTATTGAGTTATTTTAAATGTAATCCTAAATGACTAATGAAGCCTATTAGTTTTGAAGGTATCTAAAAATCTGCAGTATGGTGTGCAGGTGTCATGCAGGTGTGATGACTTTTATTAAGCAGATCTGTGCAAGAAGAGAAGACATAGTCAAAAGGGCTTAGTGAAGAGATGCTAAGGGGACATGTTACAGACTGAACATATGTGTCACACCAAAATTCATACGATGAAATCCTAACCCCTAACTGATGGTAATATTACTTAACATCTTTAGGAGGTATTTAGGATATTAGGGTGGAACCTTTGTGAATAATGTTAATGCCCTCTATAAAAAGGATCCTGAGAGTGATTTTGCCCTCTTTCCTCCATGTGAGGACCTAGGGGAAGGTGACAATTTGCAAAATAAAAGAGGGGCTTCACCAGCACATATCTTTGCTGGCATCCCAATCTTGGACTTCAAGCCTCCAAAACCGTAAGAAATTAATTTCTGTTGTTTATGTCACTCTATGTGTGGCACTTTGTTTTATACAGCAGCTAGAACTAAGAATAAGCATTAGGTTTGAGAGGTGTGGGTAGAGTGAGAGGGTTCATTCAGGGAAGGTAAAGTGCCTGGGGATGAACAGAACACTGCAGCCATGACCATCCCCAAGCTTCAAGTGTAAAACAAAGGAAAAGCAATATTGCATCTTGTGAGAGTTAGCGCTATGGCAAAGAAGCTGCCATTCAAGAGCTGTGCCATAGGATAAAGAGACAGAGTGCACCCATCCACGAAAAGTGGGGGAAACCAACACCTCTCTCTCTTCCTGGGCTGTCTGCTATTGTCAGTACTTCCCATTGAGCAAACTCAACAGGAAGCAGGAACCGAGGAGCCCAGGTAAAGCAGTACTATCAAAGTGGTCTCTAGCTGCAGGAGAAAAAAGCAGAGAATGGAATCTAGTTGTGAAGAGAGTAACCAGCACAGTAACTGAGCTGTGGGTGTGGGAATTCCCTATTTTAAGAGTAACATCAACCGAGACATAGAATAGCTCATTCACAAAACCAGGAATAGAAGATTCATTTAATAATTTCTAGGACATGTCTGTATCCACTCAGACTGAGATGTGCTACTTGGCAATTTGTTTTGTGGCCTTTTAATGAGTGGGTGTATCTCAGAAGATTTGTATAAATGCCTTTGGTCTGGGTGGCCATTGAAACATCTAACCAAAGACCCAGAGAACTCGTCATACTCGTTTCTGGAAAAATAGACTTTTTTTCCTTCTTCTTCCCCCTCCCCTCTTCCTTTGTCTTTTGTAGTGCTTGGCATCAAACACAGGGCCTCACAATTTCTAGGCAAGTGCTCTACCACGGAGCTACTTCTGCAGCCCAATAGATTGATTTTCAAATGATGCTGGTTCATGTCAACATCCTAAAATTTTTGCCTGATTTGCATGCGTGTCTTCATAGACACAAGAATGTTAATGAAATCACTTTCTATACATCCCCCAAACTATTTCATTAATACTTAAAAATGTATGGAATATTCATACTTTAATGCAAAGCATTTATCAGAATGTGATTCTGATTTATTCATCTTTGCACAATGATGGCCTCATGTAGAAAAAATTTATCACCATAAAATGTTTTAAAATCGACTTCATTTTAGTGTACCTTAGGTGTAAAGAATATAGATTTCCCCTATTTGAACAGCATAGGATACAATGCACCCAATATCTCAGTAAAGTCCATTTTTTAGTGAAAAAAAAATCAATCTTAGAATATACAAGTGACATAAATGTAATAGTTAGATAACAGGAAGCAATTATAAGTAAGTATATTAACCCATTATTTCACAGATAGGATACTGGGTTTGCTTTGACTTCTGTTAGAGACAGGTCTGATAACTTAATAGATCAAGCCATGTTATATCAAATGTTTGTACATTTAGAAACATGATTGGAGCCATACTGGGTTTTAATGTATGCGGCAACAACATTGGCTATGTAATTAGGTATCACAATAATTTTAGCATTCTCCAATAATTTTCTCAGCTGTTCAGAGACAGAAATATTAGAGTATTGACTACCTAGTGGCCTTGAGTCCGAAGATGATTCTGAATCATTCTTTTCATTTTGATTTCAAAGTTCTTCCTATTTTAAGTTCTAGCCAGTAGAGCAATGATATGAGTTCAGAGCCAGGGGTGGAGCACCCCAACTCCTCATGCTATTTACATGTTTAATGTCATACTTCCAACAGCAGGAGATGATGCTGACACCAATATGTCTCTCTTAGTGACTTTTGTCTCACGGATTCAGTCAGTTTGCAATCGTTTTGTGAGACAGCTAATGCAATACTGATTGTGTTCTCAAACGCACTGAGGAAATTGTGAAAAACGTGTAAAGTCTAAAGTGATTTGCTTAAAACTCTACAAAAACACTTACCTTATTAAAAACACTGAAGGTGTTGGGAAATCAAAATTTTGTACTAGAGTGAGGATTCAATAAAATGTGAATCCAAAACTAATGGGCTCTGGCAAATTTTCTTTTCTTTTTGTGAATGCTGTCTGGGACATTTCTGCCACTAGGCCAGATAGATGTCCTCTGTAATAATGGTCATAAAGGTACAATGACAGATGGCAAGCCACTTGGACTCAGGCACTGTCGGGGAAGGAGCATGAAATTTTCACTCTGTCTCCCTTTGTCTACCAAAGCTTCAGTGGTCTTTGCTTTCTTTTTCTTTTTCCTTCGTTTAAACATATGCTATAATTATTAGGTTAGGGGCTGGCACGCTTTCTGCAATGAACCAGACAGTAAATATTTTTGGCTTTATAGACCAGTCTCTGCCCTCTGCCATATCTACTTTGCCATGGAGGATGCGTAAGTGAATGGGTATAGCTAATGTCCAATAAAACTTTAGTTACAAAAATAGGCAGTGCGTCAATCTGGTCCTCAGTCTATAGTTTACCAATTCCTGGTTTAGGTTGTCTGTATTTATAGAGTCAAGAATTATGTATAAATAGCTTTCTTCTGGAGATAAAACCTCTCTTGGCTGTGTGTGAAAATTAATGGACATGGATTGTGACTAGCTGTAAGCAGATAAGCCCCAGCAAAGATGCCTGAGACACTGTTCTTCTTGATGTATCTGCCTAGGGGAAGAAGGCTTCTGGGAGTTTTCACTTGCAGTATTTGTAAGCTTTGCTACAGCTTGTATTTTAAATGCCTCCCCCCTCCTTTCTTCTTTATCTTTTCCTCTGATATTCAGTTAGGAGAGTTTCACATTTTAGTCCTAAACTTCAATCCTGTTTCCATCATCTCAAAATCTGGATATATTTTAACATATAATCATTTGCTTTATTTTAATTATGCATTTGGCCTTGATGAAAGTGAATGATAGTTTGCAAGAAGACAACATTTTGATGTCTTAACTTTTGAAGTAATTAACTCCTGTTCTTAGTTTACTCTTTTTATTCAGGCATCTGAAATGAGAAGGGAAATAAAGAATCCCAGGCCAGCTGACAATGAATTTTATGATCCTATGTTATTTTCTCATTGTCTCTGAAAATCAATGCCCTTATCTATAATAATCAAAAATAAATTATTTTTTAAATGTAAGTGAATTTTAAAATGTAAGTGCTTAGAAAAGGTTCTTTGCATTCAGTATGGTGAATAGACAGTAATTGCTAATAAATTTAATCGGCTACAGAAAGATTGTCATATCATCAGGTGATATGATCGTCTGACATTATTCCATTTTATGCTAAGAAAAGTTAGAGGTAAGAATTTTATGGCATCATTTCCCTGAAGAAACGAATTAAATGAGAACTCTTTTCACTATCAATTATGAGCAAAGCTGGAGACACAAGTTAGAGACACAAGACTTTTAACTTCTGTATTCTTGGTAGGCAGGTGGTTCCTGATATTGCTTTGTCCATAATGATGATGCTGGTTGTATTTGAGATGGATATTACAAAATTTTCTTTGATCAATGATATCAATGAATGCATAGCATCCAAGAGGCAAGGTTTTCCTATTGTGACACACAGATGCTCCTGGTCAACACTCATTTGCTTACGTGAACACTGTCACGGGTTTGGTTCAAGGGCCCCCACCCTGCTGCAGGTGATTCCAGTGCATTTCCCGGGGCCATGTGTGAATCATTACTTATTCTCTTCACTGGGGTGGACGAGGGACACCGACAGTTTGGATTAAAGACTCTGCAAGGGCTGTCGGTGCCACGAAGTGTCCCGTTCCCAATTTTGACAAGGAATTTCCTCAAGGGTTACTGGTTGCTTTATCCTAATGCACTGCAGTTTACCTTTTTTGGCATTTATGTTTTGTAGGTAATTCTGGGCTGGAGAGTCTTGAAACCATTTGACTTGTGGAAGAAAATTGCTTAGAGCACTATGAAAATATCATTGAGACCATGTGGTTTTTAAACTTTTTTTGCACTATACTCTGTTTCCCAATTATTTCCAGCTGTGTCTAGCTGCTAAGCAGAACTTCATAGCCTGTCTTTTTTTTTTAATATAGTTATGAAGTAGCATGTTTTGTTGTTGTTGTTTATTTGTCCAAGTGAATGTCAAATGTCAGATAGATGGGGAAGACTCAGATCCCCTCCAGGATAGCAGCACCATTTGTCCAAGAACTTTGTGTCGCTGCCTTTCTTCATTTTATAGTTTTGACTAGAAAAGGAAGTAAAGCCCAGGATGAAGTCTCATTACTTTATATTCTGTTCATTCCTGTTTGTTAATACAGATGCGGATGAAATGTTCCTTATATTACTTATGAAAAAAGATGTAAAAATGGAAATTCATAGTTTAAAACAATAGTAGCCTCCTGTTGGAATCAAAACTTCATCAAGAACATCTGGTTACCAATGAATCGCATAATGAATGGACTTCAGATCTGATTTATTTACCATATCATAATTTTGCTAATCAGTAACTTTTTCAGCTTATGACTATATGTATTTTGTTTGAATGTATTCTAAAACATAGACACCTAATCTATTTTCAGGATACTTCAGACCTTCGTCCATCCAAATCAGGTAACTTGCTTTATGACATGAATCAAATATGTAAGTGTGAAGAATATAGCATGGTTACCTATTCCCAGAGGTGATATTGAAAACATTTAATGACTGGTAGAGCATAAGCAACAACCAATCAGAAACAGATGCCCTGTCCAATCAAAATGGACCACAGCCATGATCAGCAACCCATTCCAGCAGGTGCACACCAGCTGCCAGTCAGTCGCACTTGTTCCCAGGGAAAGTCTCTGCAGCTGCTTCCAGACCAAGGAGATTAGACAGAAAATATGTAATAATGTACCTTCTTCATTACTTGATTTTGTCAGCAGCTCTTTCTACCACCTTTAATCCTATTTTAACTAAAGATCTGAAGGTACTCCCATAACACCAAGACAATTAACTTTCTAATTCTGAAAATAATGGAGTCATAAACCAATATCATGTAATGTTTTAAGTGAAAAAAAAAAAGCCGTATTCTCAACATTGAACGAGTCTCGATATTTGAAGCAACGTGATGAGGAAGTTTGTAAGTTTTAAGATCCTTCTGTAATAGGATTTCCAATATGACTTTATCTTCTAGCTTAAAGTTGGGTTCAAAACCAACACAAACATAAAAACTAAAGTTTAAAAATGCATTCCAAAGAGAACAAGAGATCATTTTAAAACGATCAATCTTTCTGCCTCCCACTCTAGTGAAAAGAGTACAAGTCTATCCATTTTTTCTAAATTCCCCAAATTAAGTACGTGAGTCCAGGCACACACAGTATTTATTTTTATACACATGTGAGTGAAGCCTACACCTAATTCTGTATGTTATTTCTCTAAATTTAGTTTAAATTCTACCAAAAAATTCTATATGATGCAGAAAATAACATTCATCCCGGGTGATAAATTTAGTAACCAAAAGTTGGCAGAATATTAATAGATGTTAGAGGTCATTGCTCTCTTGCAACCACTAAAAACATGTTCTCTGTTATAAACATTTGAACAAGGTTTAAATTTGGTAGATTATTTATAAAATGAAAGCTTTGCAGAAATTCCTGTCCAATATCCTAAGAGAATGGCCATCTCTTCCATCTCTGTATTCTTAGAGATGTATAATGTGCTATGAGCATGCCTCTTAAATACTAGGGATACTGAAAAGGCGCAAGGGAGACTGCTTTGTAGTCAGGCAGCCATAGGTCCATGCATTCCACAGATCATAGTAAAACAACCCATTCATTCATCTTCTTGCTTATTCACTCCACAAAATTGTATTGAGTGTTCACACTGTGCCAGAGAACCATGATGCTGCTTTGATAAAGGCAACCTCATCTTCTAACCTCATCTAGAAGGACATGTTCTAAAGCAGAGGCCAAACAAGCTAAGTCAGAATTTAATGTAAATGCAAGTATATGCTATGGTTGCAATAAAGGACATGATGCTATTTGGGTATAAAGAGAAACAAGGTTTGTGGTTTAGGACAGGGGAGAGGATGGTAGCTGTTCTTTGAGGGTTTCCAAGAATGTCTTTCAGAAACACCAAAAAGTAGCAAAGCCTTTAGGTAATGAGAACCTGTCATATAACTCAAGTTGACATATTATAATTTAATCATTTCTTATGCCTTAAAAATGAAAATACAACTTATCTGAAGTAGTCATATATATAAATAAGGCTAGGATTTAATTTATCAAATCAATTAGTTTAGAATCCAGGGATACATTATTTACTCACAGCGGGGGACAGTTGGTTGGGAGTAACTCACAGAGCCTGCTGCCTATGGGTCAGCTGGGCAGGATCCAGAGGATGCTTGTAAAGCAGATGGACTGTGTTCTGGCCTTAGCTGTCCTCCAATCCTGACTTCCCATTTCTTTCTTCCTTCTTGTTCTTATAAAGTTCTCAAGGCCTCCAATGAACATCACCGTCTATCTTGGTCTTAGATATAAAAATGTAAAATTAATCTATCAAAACTGTCTTTCCTTTATTTTACATGAAACTATGCTCCAGTGAAAGTTTAATAATTACCATTTCAATATTTTTTTTAGAAGCGGATGACATGGCATGCACTTCTAACCTGGACTTCCGGGTGCTAATATCCTGGTTCCTGAGATAGAAGTAAGAGAACAAATTGTTATTGTAGTTTGTAAATGTCAAGTGTATGTGCCAATATATACAGTTAACCTTCCATGTGCTCTGGTTACACATCTATAGATTCCACCAACTGTTGGTGAAAATATTTGGGAAAAAATTGCATTGGTACTGAATATATACATGCTGTTCTTTTCTTGTCATTATACACTGAACAATACAGTATAACAACAATTTACATAACATTTACATTGTATTCAGTGTTATAAGTACATTAGAGAGAATCTGAAGTATATGGGAGCATGTGCCCAGATTATATGCAGCTAGTAAGCCATTTTGCATAAGAGACTCAAGCGAGAACATCCTTAGATTTTGATATCCTTGGGGATCCTGGAACCGATGTTCTGTGGATATTGAGCAAAACATGTATAGATAAGTGAGTAAAATACTATGATACGCAATATATCTGTACATAGTTACATATAGATATGTATATAACATACATAGTTATTATATATAGGCATGTTATATTTAAGGTTGTTATTTAGGCATTATAACTTCAAAACTTGACTTCATAAAATAATTTCAAAGGGATTGTGTTGTTCATAATAAACATGTCCATTTATTCCAGTTTACCTCAGAGATCCCAACTGTTCAAAAGGAAATTAAACACAGCAAAAATTTCTGTCAAAAACTGCAGAGGGGCCTCTGAGTCTTTTCCCTTTGGCTTATGCTGTACAATCTCAACCAGCACTTTTTAGAGAATGGGTGGAGTGGAAGCTTTGAGCTCAGGGGAAGGCAGACATGAAATGTCTCAAGCACTCTAATTGTTTTTCTGTGAAATTTAGTAATTATGGGGAAACTCTGTTTATCTTAATGGCTTCTTATCACCACACATAGCTCACTTCAGGACCACGTTTTCTCAAGGGACTGCCATGCATTATGGAGTATCTCCAGTGTTTCTTGATACTTTAAAATTTTGTCATAGCCAATTGTCAGTACTGCACAAGATTTAGGGAGTCCAAGGGAAGTCTCATGAAGCTGCCTTGCATACATGCATATACATGTTTGTGGACATGTACGTGGGTGTCTATGTATATACACACTGTATAACATTTGAAAGTATATGCTATAAAGTACAAAATAAAACCTACATATTAGGTAGATGAATAATAGTTTGCAATGAAGTGGGGTAAAGTTTGGGCTTGTTTTATTTATTTATTTGGGGGCAACACTAGGGAGTGAATCCAGGGCCACTTTATCACGGAGCTACATCTCCAGCCCTTTTTATTTTTTTGCTAAATTGCCCAAGGTGGCCTTGAACTTGCCATCCTCCTGCCTCAGCTTCCTAAATAACTGGGATTATAGATATGTGCTGTGCCTGGCTTAAGTTTGGACTTGTTTAAAATCATCATGTATCTGGAGAAACTGAGAGGGAGCTTCTCCAGGGTAGGTGATTTGAGTGAGGAACGATTTCCCAGTGTATAGCAAGCAAGTCCAGCCAGTGTGGGCCAAAAAAATGACAAAGCAATGGCTGAATACAAAGTATCTATCTGTGCTGATAAGTGATTGAGGGAATAGAGATCTATTCAGATGATAAGTATGGAAGTTATACAAATGGTACCCAAGTCTTAGAAACTGCCTAACCACTTCTCTAAATGATGGTTCATCATATTTCTCCGAAGGTGGTTCCATTTTTACCAATGGTTTCTGATGTTTGAAATTTTATCCCGAGGGAATGATATTTCCAATAATGCAATTTTAGCACTGGGACTGAGGGATTAGGGAGCTTGGAGGTGTTGGGAATGCAGAAACATTTTAGTGCATATCAATCGCCTGACACATTTGGTCACTTATCCTGACACCTTGAAAGAATAGCCCTCAGTTCCTTTTAAGTAGAAGACCACAGCTCTGTGAAAAACAGAAATCAATTGCCTTTCACCAGAAATATCCATTTCCCTAAACCCCCTTCACTGGCTTTACCTTTACACAGGCATGCCAATGTACAGTTTGCATAAAATGAGGAGATAAGAAACCCATCCGGAAGCGACTTAGGCTGGGTTCTGGGCTGAAAGGTCACTTTAGGTTGTGGCTTGGGAACTTTGACCCCAGGCACTGCGTTAGTGATTTTCTCATTTCCACTGAAAGCACTGGCCGGCCTGCGATGGGAATATCAAGTGTTACCATGGGTTGCTGCAGCTGCGAGCCATTATTTCCAGTGGCAGTGGAAATCCATTGAGAGATCTCCTGGGAGATCGTGCGAAATGCTGTGGTGGGTTTAATATTAACCCTTTGCCACCACTGTAGCTAAGACTTCCGGCAGAGACCAAATTTCACTGGTCAGCGGCTGCCAAGTTTTAGAAAAAACAGACTTCATCACACGCAAAGCTTGATTTTGAGATGGAAAACAAGTGCCTTCTAATGCAACACTAGGCCCCTTGGAAGCCTTTAGTCTCCATTTGACAGTTTCACACACTGCAATGTCTGTTTCTTAGAGAGCTAGAAAGCTTTCCAGGGGGCGAGAGCCTGCAATGAGGAATGCAGCCCAACTCTGAAGAGCCTAGTGGCTTTTTGTTTTTTAGTTCAATATGTGCCTTAAAAGAAAGAGAAAAAAAAAATCTAGATTACATTACCAGGCATGCTAATATTTTATTTCTGCAGCTATGTTTTGGTTCTTCCTTAATTTGAAATGTCTCTATGACTTTGTTTCATTTATTGTGGAGGTGAATTCCCATTCTAAACCCCTGTTCACATTTTGCCTTTTAAGGCAAACTGGCTAAAAGTGAATAGACCAATCCCGAAAAACACACAGAATGAAGATGTGAGAAGTAGTCGTGACTGTTTACAAGGGTGAACAATGTCAAAGTGGCAACAGCTCTCTCACTGTCATTTTAAGAACTTGTATACAAGCTCAGCACGTTGACCAAAGTTCACGTTTCTATTTCAGCATAATCTCTGCCACTAACCAGGTGCTGTGAATGGGTGGAAATAGTCACATGATGTGAAAAGTGGCTTAACCAGGGCTTCCCAATCTGGCTACCATGGACATCTGGGGCTGGATAATTCTTTGTTATAGAGGGCTATCTTGTGATTTGCAGGATGTTTCTAAACATCTCTGGCCTCTGCCTGCTGCATGCCAAGAGCACTGTTTTCTCCAGGGTGTGACAGTCAAAAATGACTCCAGAGGTGGCCAAGTGTCACCCGGGATAAAAATCTACCCACCATGAGAACCACTGGCTTAGAAGTGAAAAGTACAACCTCTTTAAATACTGAAGAACAGCATCCGTGGGGCCTGAGACAATTTATACACAAAACCTAGATACCTGTTCTCAAATCCTTAGTCGTGCCCAGTTCCCACTCAGGCTCCCCTTTTGTTCTTCTGCTTGGGGGACTTCAAAGAGAAACATCCTTTCCCTTACCTACGGCCTGCTGACATCCTCAGGTGGTTCCCAGCTTGGCTTTTCATTTTCACTTAGAATTAAAGCCTTCAACGCTGGAACTTGGCTCACAGCTGCTGGCTGACTCTGATGTCTGACTCGTGCACGTGGCTATCCAGGGAAGCTCCAGGTGGGAGCAGATGGACAGCATCCACTACCCAGGTGAGCCTTCGAAATAGAGGCAGAATGAGAAAAAGCGGCTGGTATACCCCATTCTGAGCACAACAGAGCTGGTTCTTGACATTCTCAGTGAGAAAAACTTTCACAGGTCCAGTGGCTGATTCTTATTTTAGAGAAAGCTTATCTTTATTCCACTCCACCATTTATCTCCAAACATAGCCTCTCCTTGGACCCAACGCTGCTCCTCACAGATATCGCCATTTCCACCCAATTTGGATTTAGACTGCTCGGGAATAGACTTCCTCAACACTGTTCTCTAAAAGATCCCGTATTCCCACAAGAACAAGACATTGTTAAACAGCAATTTCAGCTGAAAGTTAACAAGGTTTTAAGGTAGTTAAAAAACTGCGAAAGCCTGACTCCCAGTGTGAAATACAAAACCTGTGAAATTCAAATGTGCAGGAACGCTTTCATTTACTCAGAGCTATGACTGAGGCTCAGAATGTTTCTTTGTTTAAAAATAATCCATAGGCCAGCGTGTAGAGAAATGTAGGATTCTTAAACTTGTTATTTATTTATTTTTCTTCCACTAATTATATGAGCTGAAAATAGTTCCATGTATACATAACTAGGTGTTTTATATGCACTTTTCATATTTCTATCTACATATATGTATATTTATATGTATATATACACATACATATATATGCACACACACATACAGACACATAATATATGCATTTATGCTTGTGTGTGTCAGTATGTATACTTGTATATAATATATTTATATATTAATCATGGTGTATGTAATCACTTAGAAATTATCCTATATAAAATGAAACATATTATATTGTGGTGGTGTGAATATTAAAATAGGATTCAATTCTCACCTTGCTATGTCATTGTGTTCTAATAACTTTAGCAACACCTGATCACATTTCACCTGATTCTAAGTTTTCTCATGTCTACTCTTAGGATATTAATTCTATGATTTCTCTTTGCTTACTCTAAAAATTGTAAAAGGCCTTTAAAAACTGCCAGATCCATGAAATATATAAAACTAGATATTTATGTAGTTGCATACCTAGAAAACCAAAGATTTTGAAAAATATGAGAGCAACTATCATAGGCAATTGATTTTGTATTCATTCTGTATATAGTGTCAAATATGGTTATTTTACAAGCCATGCAAAGTTATTCCTTCACTACGATAAAATTAATCAGCATAGAAATGGTTAAGCTAGGATTCAAGGTGAGTAGAGTAGGAAGTGAAAATTTTTCCACCCACAAGAAGTCATCTCCCTGGTATTATGCCACCAACTTTATAAGATTTTTTAATATTTTGTACTTGCCTTCCATGTTTAGTTACTAAATGTATGATTCTGAATGACATAATTGAATAACCTAATTTTGTCTGTTGTGTTTCATACAGCAGCAGCAAACATCTGAAAATACTTTTGAAAAATATTGAAAAAAATAGTTTTATTCTGAAGTTTATCTCACCTTACAGGAAAGAACAAGAGGATTTTATCATTGGCAAAGAGATTCATCTGTAATAAATAGTTAGATAAACAAGGGACTCAAACAGTACTTTATTCACACTGTTAACATATAGTCATTAAAATATGCATCTCATCCCTACAAGTATATGGTCGATATTTTCTCATTTAATACTTTCTTGTTGCAATCACTAGCTGTTTATTTAAAATAGTCATGAGTCCAGTTTAAAAGACAGAACTTTGAATTTGAAAGATGTAGAATTGGTATCATAAAATATTTTTGGTTGGAATCAATTTCAATTTCTGGGCTACTGAGGTTTCAGATATATCATTTGTATATAAATGAAAGATAAATTATGATGTAATAATAGCAGTTTAAAGTTGTACAATGATGAATTAAAAACTTAGAAAAGTCTAGAAAGTACTTTAGGAGAAATAGACAAATTATAAAATTCTGCAGCTGATATAATCAAATGCTATTATATATGTACACACATATAAAGTATATATTAGTATATGTAAAATGTGTATCAATGTACCTAGATTTATGTATGTCTTATGTGCACTATATGAAAATGGAAGGAAAATATTTGGAACATACATGAATATAGAGAGAAAATATCTAAAGGCTGATCGCATATCTCTGGGAGGTTAGAAAGCATGAGTCATTAAATATTTATTTTATATTGGTATATGTATTTTTTACCTGCTCTACAATTATTTATTTTATAATCAGAAAAATGCTATTAAATAAAATGCTAGAATATTTCAAATAGAACAAAAAATAATTTGATTAGAACATAAGAACAATCCAGTTTGAGAAATTAATTCTAGGACAGATGGAAATAGGATGATTATATACATTTCTGCCTCCAAGTACATTTTGAAGAGTATGAAGTAAAAACCCAATTAGAAAACAAATAAAAAGGACATACGCAAAAGGGTTCTGACAAATGTGGGGAATAAAGAGGAGAATTATTAAAATGTCTCTTGAAACCAGATTTATTTTACTATATTTTTTCCAAAGAATTAGGCTTTTCATTTTTATATAGATGTGTGAGCATAACAAAAAGTTTTCACGTTCCACTCTAATGGACGTATTTATTCAAAGCTCAAGAATTTTAAGGAAAATATAAAGTATTGTTTCTATTTATTTTCAGGTGAGCGAAAAACATCCAGTCTTTTATCTGCATTTCACTGGCAAAAATAATTATAGCTTTACTGTCTTTAAAATAGTTCTTAAAATTATAAAAGGAAATATAAACTGTCATTAAAAATTAATAATTTGAAAAAGAATCCAATGACATTCCTTCAAGTTATAGAGATAATGACTACCCATCGCTGCATTGAAACACTTGTGTTTGCTAACTATCTTTTTGTTTAAGTGTAATTTTGATGGCATGAGTGTGTAGGGGTTAAGTCAGACTATGAGTATATTGCCTTTACTAGTCTCTGATTTTTTAAAATGTTTTTATCATTGAATTCAGAAAGAAGAGGTAGGGAGGTAGGGCTTCACAGGGTGTCAATGCACTTTAATTAAGTGCAATAATCCCCCTTTCCTGGGGTTGCTGTATTAAGACGGGTTCCTCTGGAGATTGACATTCAGGGTGCCTATTTTTCAGGCGCCTCCATAAGCATCCGTGGACTTGTACTGCCCTCTGTTGGAATCTTGTGGAAGTTTAGGTGGTTTCAAAGATGAGAAATTGCGTTCATTTTCTTAGTTTCGGTGTTTTCACTTTTTAATATAAATCTTCTTGAGGATAAGATAGTTTGAAAAATGTCAAAGCTAAGAAATGGGTCCTTAACTTCAAAGCATATAAACTTCATTTAATACATTTCTTTACATGTTGAAAATAAGCTTAGACTTCCATAAGCATCTTGTTATACATAAATAATATATATAAAAGAAAACGTTTTGCCTACTGAAATAGAACGAAGACTTTAAAAATATTTTTGAAATACAGTAATTTTTTGCTCTGGAAGGCACCAGACAGAAAATATAATACTTTAGAAAAATTCATTATAATAGCCTCACATTATTAACTTTTTGTTTTTAGGCAAATATTATAGAGACTAAATTCTTTTAAAGACTGAAATGCATTAAAATCTGCAATTCATTTTATGCGGCTTTGGCTGAGTTAAGTCCAACATTGACCCTTGTTTCAGTGAGGAACTCTGGAGATGGAAGCCTTTGATCTGTGGTGCAGATGGTGATCCCCGTGTTTCTAGCAAAAATCCTCCACAAATATACAATAAGAAGTGACCTGGAAAAGTCACCTCATGGACCAGTAAAGAAGTGACCAGAGATGGACAGAGAGGTGCCCAATGCTATCTGGCTGGAGTCTTTGTTATTGATTGGATGCCAGTTTTTAATACATTGGATACTGCTTTTCAGTTAAAATTTAAAAATCTCTCCTCCCTTTTCAACATCTGGTTTAGCAATTCCTAGAGAGACAAAACAGCCCTTTCTCTCTCATCCCATCTATTAAAACGTACCTAGGTCCTGAGACAGAAATGAATGATCATGTCAGAACTGAATACTTCTACTCCAGTATTCTGCAAGAAATAAGCCCTAATGCCTAAAACCAAAATATTACCATAGGACAATCTTCGACAGTGCAATTGATGGAAAATTAGCTTGGTTTCCTGTTATATCTCATGAAGTCATTTGTTACATCAAAATGCATGAAATATTATAATCAGTTCAATTTATTTCTTTATTTAAAGAACAAAATAATTTAAGTCCTTATATTGGATTCTTTCGTGGTTGCTAAGTATTTTAATTTATAATAAACTATTTTAAACAGATGTTCCATAGAGTGTTTCCAAACAATACTTACCATATTGCATATGCAAGACCTGAGACTGGATTTATACATAACGCTTACATGTTGTAATATAGGGGTAGATGTTTATGGTGACATTTGTACTTTTAACTACAGAGAAATCTTTAGTAACTAAATCACCATAGGTCTCTTTTATAAAAGCATCCTTTCCTAAAATAAACAAAACTCTTTTAATAATATGAAATATCTGTCTGAAAAGTGATTGTGCAGTTTTTTGGGGTCCCTACAATTAACTGAATCATATTAAAACAAAAAAATTGATAATAACAAGTAATGTACATGTCTGTTATCTTATGTCTGCCATAAGTTCAGGTATATTCATGCTTTTAATTTACCAAAGCTAATACACTTGGAGATTACTCATATGTATAAATGATATTTTATATCCAGGTATCACCATTGTTAGAGATATGAGACATCAGTGTTTTTAGTAAGGGGGAGAAAAAAAGACTAAAACGTAGGTTGTAAATTATACCATAGTTTACCCTGGGATTCTACTAGGGTATACCCTTCCTCTATGAATAAAGATGTCAATATGTAGTTTGAGTCATTGTTGATAATCTTACATAACTTATACAAAAGTATCACTTCATGTATAATTTAAAACAAAAGTATCATTAGAAAGAATAATGATTAAAATTATCAAATTGGTTTCAGTACAAAAGTGTTACTGTTGAAAACCATGGCATCAGAATTCATGAATATTCTAAATATCTTTTTACCCAGAACCAGAAGTTTATCCAAATCATCGTTGTTTAAAATCAAACCTGCTGCCATGTGTAGTTAAAAGCACATTATTTTGTGAGTGCTATAAAACAGAGCAAGAGGAAATGCATTAGTAAAGGATTTCAAGATCACTTAGCTACTAGAGGAGCAATAGCATATATTTCTTTAAAGGTTGTCTTTGGGCAATCAGTCTCCTCCACTTGCAAATCATTGTTCTCTTGTAGCTGTACAGCCAGGACTCACAGGTTTGGCACAGAACACAAATGTGACACTTCTGTCTCCCCACGGCCTTCTGGAATGTGCTTTATGAATCAGTCCATGCACGCAAAATTGCAACAAGCTTGTACTCAGAGAACCAGATGAGAATGTGACAGCTTTACCCTCCTCCTTCTTCTCCTCTTCTAGAGGCTTGTCTAGACATTGTCTCCTGCCTGCAAATCCCCCCATTCACTGAGAGGGCTCCATGATAACTCATCTGCTGCTGTGCTGGTCCATTCCCTTCAGGAGCTGCAGGACATGAAAACATCATGTGCCACCACTTCCTGAGAAAACTGGGGCCGTTCCAGGGGCAGCAACGGAGGCCATCAACCTCCTTCTTGCTTTCTAGAGTTGCCTAGGTTCATGCTGTTTCTCCTTTAAATTTTAACCAAAATAGGTAATGAGAAAAGAATACTAAAAATTCTCTGCCTTAATTTCAGACATGACACATTATGAATTTCCTAAGAAACTTTATGAAACGAACAAACAATTTTTTTAATATGGTAGTCTGTTCCAGACGCTACATTAGATTCTTGGTAGGCACTATTTCAGATAGTTTTGTCAAGGGTTCTCTAAGCTGTTATCATTATTTCCATTTTACACATGAAGAAACTGAGATTAAATATCAGATAGCAGTTGGAAGCCACAGCTTCAGACTAAGGATTTTTTCAATGCAAACTCATTACCCATTAGCTTCCTGTTCTCCCCACTTCCCCATCAAATTTTTTTCTCCCTCTTGAAAGAGCCTAAATGGATTATTTTATTCAGTAAGATTTTAGACCTTTTAGGGATCTAATATATGTCTCTGAGATGGGAAATGCAAATTTAGTAGAAAAAGTACTAGTTTTTATTTATATTAAAATATCCAAAGCATTTGTGTCCGGCCAGGTTAAACACAACACCGTCCAACTTTACATCTTCACTCAGTATTCTATGTTGGCACCAGTGTCTTGGGGTTAGTAAGAGGTTATCCTGGGTCTTGCTGTCTTTCTTGCCCCGTGAGAAGTCTCTTATCTGACTTCAAAATACTTTTTAAGTTGTTCCCTTCCGCTGCACTACCCTGACATCCTTGGAAAATCTAATGTCACCCTCCATCATCTCTGGATTCTGGGTGTGAGAATGGTTTGCATTTCTGCTTCTTATTGTTATGAGCTGCATTTGGCAAACACCTGGCCCTTGACTAGCTTTTACTGGACACCTAAGTGGACTGGGGCTGGGGACACAGAAACCAGATGAAAGGAACCCTAGGAACCTTTGGATTTGAAACTGCTTCTTTAGCATTTTGTTTCTAAAACATGTTTTGTGCTCCATGATATGTGTTTTCTGTTTGGGGGATGCTCCCGATTTTAATCAAGTGAAGAAGATGATAATTTGAGTTTATTAACTTAGTAACTGTCTCTGTTCTAACCCCAGCTCCTCCCCACAGGCTTGTACAGCCTTCTCCTGAGGCAGCGATGGAGGAGGATGCTTCTTCACAGGTCCCCGATTTCTACCCTTATGACATCTGCTGTTCAATAATTGAAATTACAGAACCTGTCACTGTAATTCCCCACAGTTGAAGAACAATATTTTGCAAACTTTCAAGTAAATTTTAAATGGGTTGGTATTAGAAGAGGCAGGTAATTGTGTTTGTGGGGGCTGATCCACAAGAGATGCGTTCAAATTTGCATGAGTTGGGTATTTTTATGTCCCTTTTCTTATACAGGTTATAATTGGAGCCATTGAAATAATCTTTATTTTTAACTTTAAAAGTTTTTTATTACAAAATGTTTTCACTTGATAATATCTCATAATAATTAATGACAAAACACTGTGCTATTTATAAAGCCTTAACTGTAATAGGATTAATTTTCATTCTTAACAACACAAGGGGGGCACGTTTCCTTTTCAAATATGCAACAGCCCTATAATATAATCCAGTTGGTTAAAATATCTATAAATACCATTAATTCACATCAAGTATAAATAAAATCAGTTAAAAACACATTTTTATCCTGATAATTGAGGGGGAAAATAGTTCATTCTAATTTTACTGCAAATATTATTGGAACACATATGTTCACTACTAATAGACTTTTCCAGGAAACTATATTATATTTTGTGCCCAATATTACTAAATCCAAGTGCAGTGGTACAATTTCCATGCTGACAGATTCTGTCCTTCGCTCAGGAGATGTCTTATAAATTTATATTATTGGCCACACATAGGACAAAGCAATGTGCATTGGGAGAAGAGAATAATGCTGTTGAATTGACAACTTATATTGCATGATATATCATTGGTAGCTCCATAGTATCGCGTCTGTGGACAGGGTAGAGTATATTACATTAAATACAGAAATATTGAGATGCTGTTGTGAATTTTCATGGAAATTAGCAAGTCTGCCAGTCATCAGGAGCGATATGCTTAATAAAAGGTAGTTCACTTGTTTCCTAAGATTATTGTTAAACATCCTTTAGTATTTATGGGAGAGATTTTCAAACAAGGGAATTTCGTTTTCCAAATGATTTCCATGGCTTCGTTTGTTTTGTATTTTCTTGGCACATGGATTAAATTATCTGAGGGGAGAGGAAATGAAGATGGTAACAATCCAATAATTCCTCTTCAGCGAAGAGCATTTAAGATTCAGTAACCATCGACGTTTAATTTCTTCCTCATTAGAACCAGGAGAGCAGAGAGATGGGGAGAGGGGGCTGATTTAAGAACATTGTAGCACATTCTTAAACATCGTGGTATTTTTCTTGAAACAGAAGGTAGTAATCAATGAGAAGTTATTCAACGTGGTTCAGCTCATATAATACGTTCCTGGTGTTAGTCTAACCACTATTGCTTTGCACCTTTTTTTTTTTTTTTAAACCTTATTAGACTCTTGAAGGTCACATCTGTTAGGGCACATAATGGTTTTTAATCACACTTTTCTAAATGACTAGAACACAGGTATGTGAGGGGAGCAGCACTTAAACCGAAGCCTGATCCCTGTTGTAGGATGTTTGGGTGGTGATTTTCTGGAGGATTGAATGCGAAATGGCAGAGACCTCTGCTGAACCCATGCCGGTTGATATACAGCTGAACAATCAAATGCAGGCAGACCCCCACTCTGAGTAAGTCCCCTCTCCCAGAGGAGGATCAGGGAGAACACAGTTTCAATTTTAGGGAAGCAAAGAAAGCTAGAATAATATATTATCTTTACAGGCCTTTGTCTTCTATTCCAAACACCTCTAATGCACCTTAAATCCACATCGGATCAGTTTCAACCAAATTATAATAAGTATTCACAGTATGGTGCCCCTTCCCAATTTGAAATAGGTGCTAAAAACAAATTTTTCTTCTTTTTCAACTTAAATTTAACCAGAATCATTAATGATGTGCTACTAACTTTTGTTATAAAGCTTGGAACAAAACTCATCTACTATCGTTCATATCAAATTAACCTGAATATATTTTCAGTAGTTACTTTTATTCTAGGGGCAAAAAGACAAAAAGACAGAGCTTATATTTATTTAGAAATTAAATTTATTCAATAATAACATTCTTCCAGGCAGTGAGGACATAACAGCTACAAACAAGAAGGACCTTTCACATGGGACTTCTAATCTCTACATATTCTATTGGACCAGAAAATAAATACACACTAGAGAAGCTCAGAAGGTAATAAATGTGATAAGGCAGGTAACAGAGTGATAGAAAAGGGAATGACGGAAGTGTTCTGCTTCTTTGTATCTTTTGGGAAGATATTTTGAGGACACGACATTTGTATTGAGACCTATCGGCAGTCAACAATCAACTCTGAGAAGAATTGAAAGCAAATGTAAGAACAAAATTTTATATAAACAATGCTAGACAAATCATTGAAATGTGCAATATGACTAGACCCAGTGAATGAGGGGAAGTTATTAATGGGTGAACCCCAGTGCATTGCACAGGGCCTTGGAAGCCATGGTGAGTTTTTCACATGGGCCATCAACATATTAGGACTGGAGATGTGACTCAATGGTTGAGTGCCCCTGAGTTCAATCCCTGGGACCAAAAAAAAAAAAAAAAAAAAAAAGAAGAAGAGAGAAAGATAGAGAGAGGACTCTACTTTTGACATGTTTGTAATATTTTGTTTTATCTGAAGATAACCTGAGGCATCCACAGTCAAATCTATTCCTAAGTGCTAGTGTAGTATGTGCCTGTTTTAGTTAGCGCTTATACCACGGTGACCAGAAGACCTGAAAAAAAAAAAAAAAAAAAAAAAACCAATGCAGAGGAGGAAAAGTTTATTTAGGCTCATGGTTTCAGAGGTCTCAGTCCATGGACAGCCAACTCCAATGCTCTAAGAAGAAAGTGAGGCAGAACATCATGGTGGAAGAGTGTGACAGAGGAAAGCAGCTCAGGACATGACAACCTGGATGCAAAGAGTGTCTCTGTTCACCAGCAATGAAATACATACCCCAAAGGCACACTCCCGTTGACCAACCTTATCCAGCCACAGCCTACCTGCCTACAGTCACCACCCACTTAATGCATTCAAGAAGATTAATGCATTGACTAGATTAAGGCTTTCATAACACAATCATTTCACCTCTGAACTTTATTACATTGTCTAATAGTTGAGCTTTGAGGGCCACCTCGTATTAAACCATTACAGAGACTAGGGTTATGGCTCAGTGGCAGAGTGCTTGCCTCACCCATGTGAGGCATTGGGTTTGATCCTCAGCACTTAAAAAAAATAAGTAAACAAAATAAAGATATTGTGTCCTTATAACTAAAAATTTTTAAAATAATAATAATAAACCATTACAATACCCAAATAAGACAGATCACATTATCTCAGAGACATGATCATTTCCTCCTACTTATGAAACCTGTCAACCGATGGGTGGAAATATGGAAGCCATCTTGTTTGTGCATTTGTGCAAATAAGATTTAAATAACACCAATGATGTATTATTAGCCCTAGGGCAAAGAAATTTAAAAAATAAACTTTCTATCCTTAAAGAGTTTCTAATAAACACATGTTATTGATGCCATGTAAAGCCATTGAGGTCAATAAAACATAAATTTGATTTGAACCTTTCTTCCTCATTTAAAAAAAATGACACTTTTGATTTAGTGACTGAATAAGAGCTAAAATGATGACATCTAACATTTGAAGCTTGGAGAAGAAAACATTGGTTTTTTTAATGGTATATGTCCATAGCAATTACACCCAGAATATCACTAAGTTAACCGGTACATAGGAAAGTCTGAATTCATATAGTCTGAATTATATGCTATATGTAGGATATATGAAATATACAAATATAAATATTTATATATAAAATTCAATATTAATTTTTCAAGTGCCATAATTGGTGTCAATGGAATGCATTGATAATTTATAGGTGGCCTATCACCTGAAAGGCAGGTACTATTCTGGGAAAAGTGAGTCTAAGATTCAAGACCGGCTATCCTCAAGCATCTGAAAGGGAAAAAGGGTAACAGGCACCATCAGAAGGCAGTGCTATGGAGGCCACAGTGGGATGGGAGCACAGAGAGCAGGAAGCCACACAGGCCCATGGAGCTGAAAGGCCAAAGGGAAAGCGCTTCTGACAACCTCAGGGCGAGGCCCGGAGAAGAGTGCAGGAAGGACTCTCTTTGGAGAGAATTCAATTAAGCCTCAGACAGGAGACTATGGAGTTATACCTGCAGGTGAGGGTGGAGAATATGGATGCAAAAATAAATGCCAAAGGAAGCAGAGGAGCCAATCACAGGGGTGCGATGGTGTTTTAGGTGACAAACACAGACATATAATGAATATATGGCTACAACTCTGTGTATGGATATACTTGAAATGTATCACACAATATGAATTATTTTCACTTTATTACTTATTAAGAACCTAGTACGTCAATGCACTTATTCAAAGTGATTCCAAATGAGTCATTCTTCATGATAATGTGTTTTTCCTGTGGATAAGCTTTTTCCTCAATACCAAGATGTATGAAACAGAAAGATCCACTTTCCGTCAATTTTCTCCATTCATCTGCATTTCCAGCAGACATTAAACAGGATAAAAAAAGAAGACAAAGTATGAACACATCCATGTTCCTGATTCTAGTTGATAGTTTTACATAGCAGGAGTTTAGAATTCTATTTTAAAGTAACATGATGGATAGTTCAATCACCTAAAAAACTGAAAAGTCCTAAATAATTCTTTAAAAAAGGAGGGGGGAGGCTTACGGGTAGTTTGATTCTCAAGAAAATTCCAATGTACATAGCCAGGAAGTCCAATAACACATAATTTTAAAGAACTCATTTTTGAAGTCTCCACTCTTTTCAGTACTTTTGTGAATGGTGATACTCATTCTCAGTTTTAAAAGCTTTTTGTTTTAAAGGCAAACAACTGCTAATTCCAATATTAAAACAATGCAGTTAATCTGAAATAGGTACAGGGATTATAATTGTTTTTTTTCCAAATTCCCTGCCAATTCCTTGTTTTTATGGACATTTTCTGTAGCTGGCTTTCATCGCTGATCCACTTGTATAGTGGAAGCTTTGCAATCCTTTCTTAAGTTTTGGAAATGAAAATCACTAATAAAACCAATAAGTGGATGTAAAACATCAGTCAGCGAATGTTTCTGTTTCTGGAAAGATAGACCATTTGTTTGTTTTGACACTGTGTACTTGTTTGGTCACCTTCAAAACCGTCTGATGGCATTTCACTGATGGCATGAAGATATCTACAAGCATGTATAACTTATTAAAACCTAAAAAGGAGGAAATCAAAGAAATGTATCTTCAAGCATGATTTGGGGGGAGAATGAGGCCATGTTATATGTGTGAAAGAAGCAGAAAGAAATCTCACCATGCATCTTAAACCAATGGTCAAAGGTAGGTCAAGTCTAATGGGGATATTTAGAGTGTAGACAAGACACAGACCAGTCAGTCCTGCTAGGAGCTGCCCTGGTGGCTGGATTTACTTCCAGAACGCTGTGGGTGCATTTTCCACCGATATCCTTTAATAACCTTTAATATTTTTGTGTTAAAATCTCTATTGTAACAGGGAAAATTGAGGAAGACACTTATTAAAAAGAGGCAGCAACACATGTGGTATTATTTTTACAGCCATCCAGTGTGTTGATATAAAGTAATACATTTGAGTCAAACATCATCTGTGTGAGTAGTTAAAGTGAAAGCCGATCTGACTTTGTACTGTGGCCCAACTGGCCGTCCAATTAGCAAAATGATTAGCCGGGCTAATATCAACAGACCCATTCTTGTGTCAATTTGACAGTTATATTGCTTCACAGATTTCAGCCTCTCCCTAGGGCCTGACCGTGATCCGTATATCCTTTTGGATACATATGGATAAATCCTTAATGAAGTACCACGCATTGGGTTTCTACCGGAATTCTGCACCGGTATTTTTTTTTTTTTTTTTTTGCAAGAATACAAAAAAATACTTCAACAGTTTTCCAAAGCTAGGGATATTTTACTTTAAAAAAAAATCTATACTTAATTGGGCCTGCCTATACATTATTTTCAGAAACGTTTATATAGAAGTGTGGATTATATAGCAAACAACATTGAACGTGAGGCATATTTTTGGCCTGTAGCTAAAGGGAATAAGAATAGTTCAAGTATAAACCATTTAATTCTGTTATTTGAATATTATTCTAATTTAAACCTCATAAGTCCTGTAAGTGTATTTTTACAATAAAAGACTTGTAAATAACTTCCCTATTGATACTGTGGATAAATGTGAGTTTTTGACAAGAGTAGCCTCTCAATATTCTGTCTTTTTTCCAGACAACCTATTGATTGGCTCAAAGTCTACAAAGTTGGATAAAATACAATTTTATTTTGAAATCTCACAAAAGAAGGTAGAAATATGAGACTCGTATGAGAAATAAGTGTGATTCCTAAATCCTAATAATATTTCAGCAGATGTCAGGGAATCTGGATAGGCTCAAGAGGTTATACAGGGCTCCCTAAAACAACACGTTTGCCTTTATGGATGCTGGGGAAGGGTTCGTATTTTCCTGGGTTGGGTGAATGTGCTATGGTTTTCACCAATTTCTCAAAAGGATCTGTGGCTCACGAAAGCATCATATCCCTGCCTTGGAGAGCTCATTGTACAAAGTCAAATTCTAAAGTAGAAAGTGTGCGTGTTCTTCATTTGGTTTGGAAGATTCACACTGTGTTGTTGCAGACACTGCCCCTGAGCCAGGAGAGCCTGTCTGTGGAGTGCATCGACTGACTCCCTTTGGGATTCCTGAGATCATTTGTCAATAAAGAAGAATGACAGAGAATTAGAGGGAGAGGGAAGCATCCATCCAGGCGTCTCTTTCCCACTTCCTCTGTGCCAGGAGGACTCACGCTGGCTCTAGGATCCCACCAGGCAGCACAGGTGTCCCAGTTCTCTCTCTCTCTCTCCCTCCCTCTCCTTCACACCTGTAGGCCTCTTACTATGTCTGGGTATGACACGGTCCTTTGTGGTTTCTCCACACTCTGCCCCGCCCACATTGTAGTAATTAGCCACGGTGAGCGCCATCTCCTTCTTTCCAACCTTCCAATGGACAGACAAGTAGATGAACTCATGTTACGCTCTTCCTCCCTTCTTTTACTTAGATGGATGAATGGGTGAGAAGAAAAGCAATGTGCTTGGCAAAAGAGGGTCATCGTGTTAGAATAATCACTGACGGTTAGACTCCAGCTGCACCAGAAAGGTAGCTTGCAATAGGTGAGAGTCATTATCCAAGGTGAATGGGGAAAATGATAGAGTAATTTTCTCTTATTTTGACCTGTGTGCAATAAGGAAGGACATAAATAAAATGATACTGATAAATCAAAAATGATTATTAAGCCCAAATAAAACAACAAAGAACTTGTACATCCTATCCTACAAAATGGTTTAACTTCACATTGCCTTGCAACAATAGATTTAAGTCATTGAATGGCTATGAATGGGAGCATGAATGACTGTGAGTGGAAAGTTCAAAGCCAGCTCAGCAACTTCAGGAGGCCCTAACCAACTTAGCAAGACCCTGTCTCAAAATAAAATTTGAGGACTGGGGTTATGGCACAGTGGTAGCGTGTTCGCCTAGCACGCAGGAGGCATTGGGTTCAATCCTCAGCACCACATAAAAAAAATAAAGATATTCTGTCCACCTACAACTAAAAAATAAATATTTAAAAAAATAAAAAATAAAAAAAATAAAATAAAATTTGAAAAAAAAATAAATAAATAAAAAGACTGGGAAAGTGGTTAAGTGATTAAGTGCCCCTGAGTTTGATCCTCTGTATCCAAAAAAAAAAAAAAAAAAGTACAAAATTTGCTCTTAATTTTTTAGTTTTGCAGAATTTTTTTAAATTAAAAATCTTAGTTTTGTGGCAACTTTATTATTCTAGATTTTAATGTTTGGAGATTATATAGTCGATGGGCAATGTTATAACCTATTTATCGTTTCAGTAATCTTTCACTGAGCCTGATATATTAAATTGATATTTTAAATAAATATTTGTTCAAAATTATTTGTAAAATGTCCTCTAAGAAGAACTTAAATGGTCTAGATTTGGATAATGTTAAACAATTTTTCTGGAAAATTGACTTTACCCAAAGAGAATTTATTATTATGTGTCTATACCACCCAAGTTTGTTTTTAGTGTCAATGTGAATCTAAAACGGTGCAGGTTTTCTTCTTAATATTTTCTCAGGGTGGAGATTAATTCAACCACTTTGGTTTTTGCACAAAATCTATATCAGTTAGCTTTTATTTCTAGAATTATTTTGCACCTTTCTTTTGCATTTATCCTTTATATTATGTAATGTACACCCACATAGTTACTCTGATGTCTTTTTGCCTATTGAACTGAAACCATTTTTTAAAATGTTTCATTTAGAAATATTGAGAGGGAGATCTTAGAGTACTCTTTTTCCTGATTCTTTTTCCTGACATTTGACTCACACCATCCATGTCACCAAAGGAAGACACAGAGAGCATAAAATTACCTTCATTCATCTAAAATTGTTTCCAAACATATTAAATCTCAAACTAAATAAACAACATTAACACTTTTTGTTTGTTTGCTTTTAAAATGGGATCTCACCATGTTGCCCAAGTTGGACTAGAACTCTTGAGCTTAAATGATCCGATACTCTTGCTTCCAACTCCCAAGTAGCTGGGACTACAGGTGTGCACCACCATGCTCAGTTAACACTAACACTTTTAAAGCAATAGGAAAAAAAAGAGGCATGATCCAAGAGATGTGTTCTTTATGAACCCAGACAGATGTGATGTGGCATAAATTTCATTTAAAATGATCATATTAGACACCAATAGTTCACTGGCCTATTTTATTTTATTAATGACCTGTGTGCAAATAAATGGGCTCATATCAATTTAGATATCCTATAAGAAGTATTCAAGTCCTTTTTGAATAATATTTTTCCCTGAAGCAGTTTTCCTCTGGGCTGAGTCGAGAGATAGGTCCATATGTCTCAGTTTGCTAAGACAGTGATCAAAATGTCCTCTTAGAAATAGCCCATAATTCATTGCCTGGCTCTTATTTAGAAAGCAGAATAATGTATTTCACTGTTAGGTAACAAAAATCTATATTGTTTAAAATGTCTGTAATCTGAGTTCTTTTCTTTCCCCCTAAAGTGACATTGACTGAAATCTCTCCATAAAGAGAATTAGGCTATTGCTTCTAGTTCAAATGCATACCCCTTCATTTCCTCTAATTTTATACAATGTAAATAAATACTCTGTAATGTTCAGAGGCTACTGGAAAACTCTGAATGCCTATCATGTGTTCTAAATAAGGCCCTCTTGAATAAAGAATTACCTTTGAGCTAAGAAAAGTAATAGTTGCTAAGGAGAAAGGTCAAGGAGAGCAAGTGGGCTTTTTCCTGTATTTGTCTGTGAGAATAAACATATGGAAGAAAATGTCCTTCTATAAAAGAATTCAAACAAAGCAAAAGTCTTCAGAAAATAGATTGCCATGGAAAGTTTATTTAAACTTAAGACTCCCGCATGGAATTAGCCAAGTTAGCCTGCATTGAATTGAATGAATAATTCCATTCCAATATGGTCCACTTTCCTTTAATTTCTATGAGTAATGTTTAGAATATTTGTGCCCAGTAGAATATGAGACATTTCAACATCAGCAAATTGAGCACAAGAAATAAAATCCTGAAAAAATGGGCTGTAATTTCAGTGCTAGTTAGACTTGTTGGGACTCTCAGAATAATGCTAAAGTAGGAAGAAAATATCAGAGTTTATATTAAAAACAACAACAAAAATCCTAGATTTCAAATGCGCAGCACTTACTAGAATCATGAGTTCTACATTTCAAAATCTATTTCTATGGAAAACATTGCATGTGATTCGTACCGTGTTTCACAAGCACACAGAGAACAAAACAATTTGAATTGCTGGTTTATTAGATTGGAAGTATGTAGATTTGTAACTCCAAAGTGTTATAGCTAATGTATTCCCTCAAAGAGTGCATTTTGCATTTTCTTCTACTGATTATTCTGAATAATCTGCATAGCTTCTTTGTTTCTAACATATGACATAGTCCTTTGTGAGTTTTGACCAACTTTTATAATAAGACCCTGAAGCTAAATAGGACTTGGAGTATCAAGCAAATGGGTCATGATTAAAATCTCCTCAATTTACCCTTGATAAATTTAATCATAATGGAGAAGGCATAGCATTGAGGTAGATAATCTGCTTTCCCACACTCTCTCCTCCGTGCTCCTTGATTTAAAGGCCAAGATATGGGCTAGTTAGAAAATAGGTAGCTATCACCCAATTTTCTGGCCACCTGGGATCTAGTGGAGAAGGAGGTGCAGGATGGATATAAACACATCTGAGAGGTCCAATCAAAATTAAAAAGAGAGAAATAAGTTCCAGAGTTCTATTGCGCAGTAGGGTGACTTTAGATAATCTTCTGTACCATATATTTCAAAAATCTAGAGGAAAATATTTTACATATTTTCACCACGAAGAAATGATAAATGTTTAAGGAGAAAAAATATTCTAAAGGTTTAGATTTAACTATAATATTATGAGCATAAAACCACAAGAAGCAGATGATTCTTACTCATATCTAAAAGTAAAATGGGAAGGTGGATCTGTCCTACCAGACAGTCAAACACATTATTAAACTATATTAATTTGGATAGTGCAATACTAAAGCAAGGATATATGGATTGATCAGTCTTGCAGAAGAGATAACTCAGAACGAAGCCCTATGTCACGTCTTCTCCACAGCCAAGGTCTTGTCATGCTTAATTTTACACTTACTTTTTCTTGTATTCCTTGTTGGTTTGCTTGCACATACCACCTGCCTTGAAAATACATCTAAAATGTTGTAATTCTGGCACTAAGACCTTGAATAAATGAAGTGGTTTATGAAATGATAAAGACAACATTGAACTATAGTGGGGATTCCAGATTTCAGTTTACTTACACTCTGAGTGCTTGCTTTTCATAATTACAAAAAAATTTATTCTGGAAAAATACTTTCAAAAAATAGCTCATGGACCAGGATTGGTGGTGGATGCCTGTAATCCCAGCTTCGCAGGAGGCTGAGGCAGGAGGATTGCAAGATCAAGGCCAGTCTGGGCAACATAGCGAGATCCCATCTCAAAAACAAACAATCGACAACAAAGAAAAGAAAAAAATAAGTAGCGATGGACTTTTACATCTGAACTTTTGCTTTTTTTGTATGCTGATGATCTAATATAATATATTTGCTGTTGCTTTCGTATATTTTTCCTATTGTATCATTCAGTGTCAAAGGTAGAGACACATTAAATGCATACTATTCCTACCAATTTTTTTCCTGTTTCTGTGCTTCATTTTTTAAATGAAAGAAAATATGGTAAGTTCTACCTAATAATAAAATATTCAAGAGGATGTAGTTGCCATCTTATTATAGACACTTACTGTGGGCAAACCCTGAACTTGTCTTAAGAGCATCTTTTGTTATCCAAATGTGGAGCCAAAAATAACTTTTGGATCTTAAACTTGCAAACAAATATACAAGAAGGCCATGTGATTATAAAGTTGCACATATTAATATCCAAAAGATGTTAATACCCAAAGATGCCTTATTAAGCTGTTCTTAATCCAAGAAATATGATTTATTAACTACAGATGTGAAATGTAAGATATTGTCGAGAACACTAAAATAAAACTAATTTTTGCTAACATTTTCAAATTTAGTAATAAAATTGGGTAGACACTAAAATTGTTACAAGGTTGAGGGATGAATGCATGTGGTAATGAAAATTCAGTGAAGGTGTAAAAGTAGCCTAGAGTGAAAGAGAACCAGGCGAGTGGGGAGATATCTCACACAGCTGTGTATGTCCAAGTTGTCTGGCTTCTGCTGACATTGATTTCCTAGCATACCACGGGGACAGGTCATGGAAGGAATGGAAAGGCCTTATTCCAGAAGATGGAGAAGTTGTCAAAATAGGCAGGTATCAAATTTGCAACTATGAGCAGTTTATTTTCATGAGATCATAGTGTGCAATGGGTACAGGGAAGGCAAATGTTCCATGATAACATTGGAAATCACCAAGGACATGATCCATGAAGCTAGAAGCCTAGATTGGAGTTTATTCCCCATGAGTCCCAGGGATCTACTGAAGAGTTTTAGCTGGAGGATTGGCCTTTTATATCTGACTTGTCTAAAGGTCAGGTGGTGGTGGCAATATTTTCAGGGGTGTGACCTGAGTCAGAGGTACAGGTTAGGAGGCAGTAATCCTCAGAAGCAATGAGAACAACCCCAATGGACAATGTGAATTAAATGAAATGAAATGAGTGGGCTCCTCCTGAGGGCAGCAGAAGACGCACTTAAAATTTGACAAGTTCTTTATCTAGATCTAGCATACATTTTAGGACTTACCTTTCCCTCAAATGTGATTTTATACAACAAGCATTCAAAAAATCGAATACACCCTCACTGACAAATTAAAAATGGTTCCAGAGCTTCCCTGGTAGAACCAAATGCTACTGTCATTTAATCACATTTTTTGAAAAGTAACCATGACATCAGCATTTAAAGAAAGCACCTTGGTTTTCATCTGCTGCAGCATTTTTTATTTTAACGGATGGAGGGAATTAAGATCGGTGTTGCCGACGAAGGTACAGCTTTGAAGCATCTCTGGGTTTTCAGTTTCAAACGTCAAATCGGTTGAATTGTCCTTTATGATGGCTATGCCACTGAAGACATATTTTGCTTCACTTTTTAAAATATATATAATCCCAAATGTGGATTATTTCTCTGTCCCCACTTTATGTAGTCTGGATTTTAGTGCAAAACTAGAATCAGTGTTGGATCCCATATGTCTTCTCTTGATTGGTCCATTGGTTTGAATACCAGAAAGATTTCCATTAGCCTGAAACATTTAAGGCTTCCAGATTTTCCAGGTTGAAAATCAGAGCTTTCAATAAATGTATCATTTTCCAACTTAACAGTTAGGTCGTAGTGTCAATCTCTGGAGAGAATAAAAAATCTTGAAATATTGACAATATTGATATGACCCAAGAGTATTTGCCATTTATCTGAACTCGACATGATCTGTAGCTAGCTGGCCCAGACTACCATAGATTTTGTAAATGCTGTTTCTGTCCCAGAGTGTGGACCACGCAGAGCTCCAGAAAGGGCAACAGAAAAGAGGTTCAATTTAAACTAGTCGCTTTGGATGATTACAAAAGGTGCTTGAGTGCTACAGAAAATTGAACACATTTCATGTTCAGAGATCGATGTGGTAATCGGATGCTCTTTGAAAGGTATATATAATTGGTTTCGATAAAATATCAAGTTGTATGAACTTTTGCCCAGAACCAGAAACCAAATAGGAGAATTCATTTACATGTTTCTGAATTTGAACATTCTCCTATACTAATGGGACATTAAGAGCTGTGGTAAACTCAGGATGATGAAAATTTGAAGTGGCTAGTGCTAGAATAGAATGATTTTCTTATGTTTTCATACAATCATTTAATGAGCTGTATCCTATGAAGTCATAATGGAGGCCCACAACAGTTAAACCTAAATGGCCAATTGGAGCCTGCCTTTTTATTGGGAACATTTTTTAAAGTTCTGTTTGCTGCCTTTATTCTCCCGCCCACCCCTAGCTTGTTAGGGTAGGACATTTGGCTTTGTGTTTAAAACCAGAAATGGAAAGTTGCTTCGGTTTTTCTTAATAAAATCTTCACAAATTTGATTTTTAACATATAGAAATGAGTTTTCCATTAAGTTCTTTTTTTTTTTTTCCATTTAGGGAAGGCAGCAAAGTAGTCTGTACAGAAGTCTATAATTAAGAACAAAGATTCTCTATTTTCTCTGCTTGCTCACATATATGTTTTGCTTCTTGATTATTACATTTTAGATTTTTTCTTGATGAATTTTACTTGGTATAACATGATGCAATTAAGAATCTTGGCATGAAGTTGAAGCGTGGACTTGGTTACCTAGAAGTAGAAATGGCAGGGACGTTACACAAGATGCTAGGCGCCTGCTGGTGTCTAGGATTCTGTCGGTTTGGGACATGGAAGTGAAACATTGCATGTTTAGTATTTTTTCTGTTGTTCAGTTTTCCTTTCATGAACACAGGCAGATTTTAATAAAGGGTGTGTCTATGACTTAGGATATTTCAGAGAAAAACTGGATGCCTTTGCAAGTAGCTATCTCTCCTTTGCTTATATAAGTTTGAATTATTTTCATATATCATTTTATATTAATCATCAAAAAATATCCTCTGTGGTGCTTTGTAACTCCATTCGATAGGTAAGAAATCTGAGTGAAGTTATATAATTTGCTGCAGACCCCGAAGCCTTCAGCTAGAGGGCTGGTCACACTGATTCCCATCTGTGTTCTCTGATACTGCAGATCCCGCAGCAGGATGGGAAGCTCCTGTGTTGCTGGTTAACTCTAGGTCCTGGGTTAGTTTAATTTTCCCAAGTCTTCTTTTAGTAGTATGTAAAGTGGCAACCCGGCTTTGTCTTTTACAGGGAGTTATGCATATTAATCGAGTAGCATACGTAAACTTACACACATGTTGTCCTCACACATAGGAAGTCAGTAATTTGAAAAAATACATGCCTGTGACTTGAAATTCTCTGAAGGAAGACACTTTTGCTTCCTGGACAGTTAATAATGGGACATTAAGTAAAGATACATTTTGGACCAGAGGATCTAGGAGATAAGAAGAATGCATATTTTATTTTATTTTGACCCTGTGCAGTCAGACAATAAATGAGATCAACTTCTTTTCACAATGTAAGGTGACTTACTGAATCAGAAGGCTTCCTTCCACATACAAATGAATAGCGTCAGACCTGAAAATATATTAGTATCTCAGGAATTCAACCAGAAGCTATTTCATTCTGAAGAACAAAATTAGAAATCCCCATTAATATACTCTTTGCAGACTGAAGAATATAGAAAAAATACAGAGTAGAATTTCATCCTGAATTTATGGTGTTTTTCTTTGCCATACATTTTGGCTGTCTCTGAAAGCCACAAATGTGAATACATGCTATAATGTAGCCTAGAAGAAGGTGAAGAAGAAGGAAGAGGAGTAGGAGGGGGAAAAAAATGATAGCTGCCAGATACCATGGTAAAAGGAGGTAGATTTAATGACTAAATAGGAAAACGGAGTCCAATAATTAACTCTTATACAAAAAGATAAAGCATAGCTGTGCTATTCTTACTGAAAAAATGAGTTGTTATTAAGAATAATTCTTTCATAATTACTGGAGGAAGGAGGACTATAATAAAGCTATTTGTGCATGTGTTTATATGATTGATCCATATTAATTCTAATTAATTTTCATAATATGAAAGCACTGTTTCTAAGCAGTTTTATTATTGTCCTAATGTGTCACTCATGTTTGCTATTTTGACTTGCTATGTTGTACATGTCTTTCTTCCATTTTGCCTCTGGAACTTAACGTTGGAATCATTACAGATACTCTTAGTAGTAGAGGTATATCAACAGATATTCCATATTCCTAGTATTATTCAGCTGTAAAATACTTTACATTCTTTTCTTAAAATTTAAAGTAAACACCCTCTTTGTCATTAATGTTTTGATGTGCAAAGTTTGATATGTTTTATACCATCTTTTGGCATATGGAAGAAGACCCTTTTAATCCTCCCAGAACTGCCTTTCAATCCCTATTATAAGAAGGAGATCACAGTTACTGTTGCAATATAATTACTCCATGGAAATAGTCTCCACCAGGAGAGCATGTGAGAGCTTAGTCATATTACCTTACTATGGAGATCATGGTGACCACAGACTGAGGCTGGCCAGGGCTTTAATAAGCAGTGTTTAGAAAGATTCTGCACCCTGTGCAACTTGTAAAATTCGGCCCGGACAATGCAGCTGGTGAGGAAGAAGCCAGTGTTAACTGGGCAGGGAAAGAGGACCCAGGCTTAGGCTGCCCCACTCTATCCAGCTTCATACTGCATCTGTGTTAAGTGACTCTTTGTCTACAACTTTGAATTTTTGCCTCCTGGTTGTGAAGGACTCGAGGCAAGCTTTTAGTGTAGTATGTCCTGTTTCTAAGGTAATTCTGAATTTGAAGTTATCTTGTAAACAGACTTGGATTTAGATTTTGGAAAATCTAAAGCTTGTATAATTCTGGGGACTCTCTGAAAATACTATCTTAAAAATCACCTGTGCAAGGGCTGGGATTGTGGCTCAGCGGTAGAGCGCTTGCCTCGCATGCGTGAGGCCCTGGGTTCGATCCTCAGCACCACATACAGAGCAATAAAATGAAGACATTGTGTCCATCTATTTAAAAAAATAAAATAAAAAAAAATCACCTGTGCAAAATTGATATGATTTCTCAAAATTTAGTCACAGTGAAGAAGGAACCACGAATTACAAATCTTAAAAGACTGATAAGTACTGCAAAAATACAAAAAAAATTAACATAAATATCCTTCTATAATTTTTACCTACTTATTGTCTACCTATTATTTGATAGCCTGTTCATAATATATCATTTAAAATTATTTTCCATAAGGAAAACAAAAAGATAACTCAGTCATTCTTCTGGTGTAGTTGATTTATTTTGTTGTTACATTTTGAAGTTTCTTCAGAGATTACCACTTGTTGATAACCTGTAATTTGGGGGAATTCAGTCACATTGTGGGAATCATCTGTCAGGTTTCTTTCATGTGCAAGCCATCAGGTATGGAAAAATATTACCTTCTGTGAAATAAAGATCGTTTTCCTCTGCTACCAGCATTCTGCCTTTGCTGGGTACCATGCAGTGCATCCATCCTTCATGTGACTCCAGTACGGCACTACTGACCCCTGGTGTATTGGCATAAGGGGCAGAAGATGAGCTAGTGCCACCTTGGCACCTAGAAACTTATAAATATACATGAAAGTGCCTAAGGGAGACAAGAAAAGAAAATTCAGGTATGGATTTGTAATGAGACCTGTGCTGTTGTAGGAAATGAAAGCTTCCTCACTGCAAAGGAAATAATCAACAATGTGAAGAGAGAGCCTATAAGAATGGGAGAAAATCTTTACCATCTGCACCTCAGATAGAACACTAATCTCCACAACATACAAATAACTCAAAAAACTTAACAGCCCCCAAAACAAAGAGCCCAATCCATAAATGGGCAAGGGAACAGAACAGACAGTTCACAGAGGAAATACAACTGATCAATAAATATATGAAAAATGTTCAACACCTCTAGCAATTAGAGAAATGAAAATTATAACTGCACTGAGATTTCATATCACTCCAATCAGAATGGCAATACACATAATATAAAAAGCTAGTGAGGATGTGAGGAGACATGTACACTTAGACACTGCTGGTGGGACTACAAATTGGTACAACCACTATGGAAAGCAGTATGGAGATTGCTTAGAAAACTTGGAATGGAACCATCATTTGATCCAGTTATCCTTCTCTGTATCATATATCCAAAGGACTTAAAATCAGCATACTACAGTGATGCAGTCACATTAATGTTTATAGCAGCTCAATTCATAATAGCCAAGCTATAGAACCAACCTAGAGGTCCTCAAACAGATGAATGGATAAAGAAAATGTGGTATATATACACAATGAAATATTAGTCAGCCATAAAGAAGAATTAAGTCATAGCATTTGCTGGTAAATGGATGGAACTGGAGAATGTCATGGTAAGCAAAATAAGCCAGTCCCCCCAAAAACCAAAGGCTGAATGTTTTCTCTGATATGTGGATACTAGCCCACAACAAGGGAAGTCTGGGGAGGGAAGTGTGGAAATTCATTGGGTTAGATAAAGGGGAATGAAGAGGATAGACTGGGAAGTAGGAAGGACAGTAGAATTAATTGGACATAACTTTCCTATCCTTGTATTTGAATACATGACCACAGTAACTCTCCATCATGTACAACCACAATAGAATCCAAATTAGAGTAAGTTATGCTTCATGTATGTAGATGCCAAAACACATTCTACTATCGTGTATATCTAAAAGGAACAAATACAAAGAAAAATAAATAAATCCTTATTGCTATTATAAAATTATAAAATAAAATATTGTTCTGGTGGCACTAGGAAACAACTTTAGAGGTATTTCTTTGAAAGGTGGGTTCATCAGAAAGGACACGCTGTACAATCATTTACTGAGATGAACAAGCAAATGTGACTAGGAATCCTGCTTAGAGTGAAGAAAATGAAGGTTGTGCTAAAATGATGTGTTTCATCATAGAAATGCTGAGCTGCACTTTTTGGGAGGAAGTCAGGTATGGTTGTTTGGCAGACAGTTTAAAAGCTCAAATCATAGCTCAGTAGAAAAACCAACACCAGACATACCCTATAGATAAAATGGAGTCTTGAGATTGGGAAAAATCAACCAGAGAGTCTGGTAGGGAAAAGCGGAAAAAGTCAGAACCTAGACCTATGTCTGAAAGGTATGAGACAGACTCAGGTCTGTGTCATCTGAATGTGCCCTCACAGATGTGTTTATGTCATAAAGAGGTATCTGCTCAGAATTATCAGTGTGTTGCTCAGAATTATTAGTGTGTACAGAGGACTCCAGCTCCACCTCCATCTGTTTCATCCTACACACACACAACATCTAAAATAAAATGGGATATGTGGTGTGAGGTCATTTGTGACTAGAATTATTTCCATGAATTTTTAAGCTACCATTAGAAATTGAACTGGCTCCTATTTCCATCATAATTACAGTCAGAATGGCAGAATGAAAAATTCTAAAAAGCCAGAGGGAATGTGAAGTGTGGAAGATTTCCATCTTATGTGGATTCATCTGCAGGGCCAGGGTCTTGCACTTTGGGGCTTGAAGGCATCTGAATGAAAGAGAAAAGTTGGGTGTCTCATTCTAATGTAAGGGACCTTAGGAACCTGAGGACTGCACCACCCAGCTGGGATCTGTAAGGGGAGAGTGTTCAACTTGTTTCCCTGCATTCTGTCCTGCATCACCTTGACCTCTGGACAGCAATAGCCTCCTCATTGACCTTCCCATGCTTCTCCATTTTTCTCCCCGTCAGGTTGAATCCAGGAACATATTAAACTGATTAAAAAGATAAAGTTTACCCCCTAAAATACCTTAGCAACCTCCTATCAAATCCTTTCTATACCATAGAAAAAGTCACTGGCTTTTCAACAACCATACCATTTTATTTTCCACCAATTCTGGCCTCAATTTTATCATTCAGGTATACCTGTTTTTTTTTTTCCTTATTCAGGATACACAATTTCTTACACCCATACTTTGGATTTCCTTGACTTTCTGCCTTGAATCCATTATCCTTTCATCTGACTAATTCTTACACATTTTCCAAACAGTTTAAGAGACATTTCCTGCAAGAAGCTGTCTTTCAGCTTTTCGTCTAAATTTGCTAGAACTTCTTAGTCATTTTGTAATAACTTCCCCACATTTTCACATTCCACTCACTCCATTTAAGAAAGCAACTTCTTACATGGTTGTCTTTCTTAATTAATTTGGTTTCTCCAAAAGTCAAGACTAAGGCGTTACCTTTGGTTTGTTTGTTTGTTTTTATTCCACATTGAATGACATAATACAGGGCACAAAATAGACATTCAAAAAATATTGGCCTTATGAACTAATAAGTTATTTGATATGTTCAGAAATATGTATACTCTACCTTTTCACATTTATCATTTAATTTTCAGGGTATCAGCATTCACAGTGTAACATTAGTTATAATTACATATTTTCCTCAATTTGAAATCAAATACCATATTTCCAAAATAGAAACTTCTTTTCTTTTTTTTTTTGGTACTGGGGATTGAACTCAGGGGCACTTGACCACTGAGCCACATCCCCAGCCCTATTTTGTGTTTTATGTAGAGACAGGGTCTCACTGAGTTGCTTAGCGCCTCGCCATTGCTGAGGCTGGCTTTGAACTCGCGATCCTCCTGTCTCAGCCTCCCAAAGTGCTGGGATTACAGGCGTGCGCCACCATGCCTGGCTCCGTTTGTTTTTTTAACACCAGAAACATCCTGGGCCATCACCAATGGCTTTCCTTTTCCTCATTATTGGGCTTCAAACATTCTCTGCCTACCTGCTTGAGTTTATCTACCAGCATAAGCATAGCACAGAGCTTTATGAAGTCACTCCATTTCTTTAAATGTATATGCTAGTCCCTGAGTGTCCTACATAAGAGCATCATGACTTTCTATTGGCAATTCTAAGCAGATGAAAAGTACAAATGGGTGTTCTTCAAACTGCCACTGGAGATAGTCTAAGTAGAGTGAAGAAAGAAACTCTGATCCTGACATCCTAAAAAAGTGTTTCAGTGAACTAAAATCCATCCAAAATTCTTCATATCTTGGCATGACATATGTTTTAGTTTTGCTACTGTGACTAAAGGACCCAACCAGCACAATTATAGAGAAGGAAAGGTTTATTTGAGGGCTCACGGTTTCAGAGGTCTTGGTCCACAGAAAGCCGGCTCCATTTCTCGGGGCTTGAGATGAGGTGGAACATCGGGACAGGGTGAAGCATCTCACATCAAAGTGATGAGGAAACAGAGAGAGACTCCACTGTTCAGACAGAAATATGTACCCCAGAGCCATGCCCCAATTCCCACCTCCTCCAACTACACCCTACCACCTCAGTTACCACTCTGTTAATCTCTATCAGGGAATTAAGTCACTGATTGGATTAAGACTCTTACAACCCAATCATTTCTCCTCTGAACCTTCTTACGCTGTCTCATATGTGAGCTTCTGGGGGACACCTCACCTTCAAACCATAACAGCATTCATTCAGCATTCCACAGCAACCGAGTCAAGCCAATGTGAGTTCTCTTTACTTATGCTCATAAAGTGCCAGAGGTAGCCTTGTCTAATGTGGACATCCCATTAGAAAATAGAGATTCTCAATGTGGTAGGCGTTGGGAGAACTTTGCCATCCAGGGAGAACTCTGAGAAGAGAACTAAATCTTGTGATACTAGTTCAGCCAGTGAAAGATGGGGAAAAATCCACTGGTAGGCTCTTCCTCTTGTGAGCATGAAAGGCTAATAGGTGAAATAGGAGGTGCCTGAAGCCAGGAGGTGGCCATGATGTCCCCTATTGAATGGCAATTAATTCCATACAGTGAGAAGATGCTTGCATCTTACTAATTAAGAAGGACATGAGGAACTGCTCTCTCCTCTTCTGAAGAAGGCTTGAAATGCATTCCCTGAAGGAGACCATTGCTCAGCTTTGTGAGAGAACTAAAACGTTGACATTTCAGCAGTATTCTCCCATATTTTTTCAGAATTTATTGCTCCTGTTTTGTTGTTTTGTAATTAAGCCCGAAGATGGCATCCAGAGTTTTCAAAAGCAAATTGGAAACTACCTAAAAGAAAGCAAATTCTCTATGCTTTCATAGAACTTTTTTTTTTATTCCCATCATCGTGATTATAACCAAAGCTCTGCAAACTGCACAAAGCTGTACAATTTTGCCAGAAGACCATTGCTTCATATCTCACTTCACACTTCATGCATGTTTTAGCAAATGTTTATTTTACGGTCTTCAAAACTTTATGATCCTGTTAGTCAGAAATAATTCACATGAGCATTATACCCAGGCAAGAAGTCGGTGTTTGAATCAAAACTTTTAAAAAGTGGAATTCAAATGTTTAACTTTTCTTATCTCTTAACACTTAGGTCAACCATGGCCCTCCTACATGGGTATATAGGGCAGATGCAGGGAGCCTGAGCCATCCCTCTGTGGAGTCCCTCAAGCTCTCTGTATCTCCCCATGACTTCTGCACAGCAGGGTTACTAGCTCTGCCTCACCGCCCATGTCTTATCATTCTTGTAAGGATTATGTAGTTGTAACTGTAAGGCACAACAAATCGGTGTATAATTTTCTACTAAACAATTGTAAGCATATCCCATCCAACAAGATGTAGGGCAGGATTCCAAATGTATTAAAGTGCTTAGCATTTTGAAATGTCTTTTAAACAGAATGACATTTGGGGGAGATTCACATTATTCTAAAATCAAGTAATTGTATATAACATTGTACTAGTGTTTCTAGGGCTATTATTTAATTTATTATCCAAACTTTATAAACCTTAGATTAGCACTGCATTTTAGAATCATTGACAAAAGTGCATTTTCAAGTTGATCCAGTTTGATTTTAAACATCACTCAGAAAAACAAACTGAGCATTTTATTTAGCTCAGATATAAGCAACAGGACAAAGTCACTGTTTCATGAAAATCAAAGTGTCCTCTTCATAAGCAGATATTTGGTTTCCAAGGTATTTGTTGTTAGGCCTGGGAAATTTCTGTTAAACTCCATAATTGGTGCACAGATGTTTTTTCCAAGAATGTTTATGATTACTAAAGCAACTGAGATCTGGACCAAAATTATGCAATTTTCTGACTTAAACTGTAGGTATTCAATTTCTCTTTTTATATATAATTTAGAAAATTTAAATTCTAATACCATCTTGACCTGACAATAAACTATGAGGCACAAAAATATAATCTAACATTGATTAGGTTCAGTTGTGTTGATCACAGATTTTTCCCACAAATGAAACTAACCAAATAATTCAGGTATTATGTTGCTAAAATTATTTCATAATGTATGTTAGACATTTAGTACTTAGAATGACTGCGATATGGTGGTGCATGCCTACAGCCAAGGTCCTCAGGAGTCTGAGGTAGGAGAATGTACTAGAGCCCACGAGTTCAAGACCACCTTGGACAATAGAGGGAAACATCACTTTAAAAAATAAAGTAAATCAAAATTGGTATTTTGGAAATATTTTGCAATGTAGATTGAGATGTGTACCCACCAATTTTATAGACTTTTTAAAAAGTTACGTGAATATGACAATCATCCACTGAACATAATTTATATTATTTTAGTAAGGGCTAGTGAGTTTTTAAAAATAATTATTTTTGCCTGTATTGCATGAGTAAAAACATATATATATTCCATTGCACCTGGAGTAATGCTCAAGTTCTTTGACCAATCAGCACAACCCAATATTGTTTTGTTAGTAACAAAACATAAGTGTCAGACTATCTTTACACAGAAGCATCTTCATATATTTTAATTCTACAAATAGCATTATACTTCTGAAAGTTTGTCCTAACCTCAAGTATTCTTAAATAAATTTTGCATAGGAGGAAGGGTAGGAGGAGAAATCTATACCTTGTGCTGTTTAACCCCAGAAGTGATTTTTCTCCTTGTTGAATTAGAAATCCGAAGACCCTGTGTTTCCTCTTATGATATTTAAGCAAAAACTTACTTCCTACTTTACATACAATATCTCTTACCAATCTTAAATCAAATTTTTTCTTGATTTTAAAATTATAACGAGCTGATTTTAAAATTATGATATGCCATGTCTACTGATAAAATGTGTTTTCAAGTTTCGATGGTATGTACCACCATAAACAGAACACAGAACCTAATACCCTCTAATGAGGGTATGCTTTTTTATAAAATAGAACAGAGGAAGGAACTCTAGGCAGCATGAGCAGCCAAATAAACCTTCACTTACAAGAGTAAGTTTTCAAAAAGTGTCACTGTTACAGGTAGGCTTCCTGATTTCTCTTGAGGTTCACAATACCTTAGACATCAAAAGAGGCTAGAAGAAAGAAATTCGCTATGTGGATCCCTTGAGATGTCTTCTTTCCTTTCTGTAAAACTTTCCACTCAAGAGAAATATTATTATTATTTTGTTGCATTTCATGTTCAAGTGGTCCTTATTGTTATTTTTTTTTAAAATAAGCTCTTATATTTGGAAACGATTTTAGATTTACAGAAAAGTTGCAAAGATAGTATTATGAGTTCCATATACCCTTACTAGTTTTGATTTTCCCTGATGTTATCATTTCATATTGCCATCAGGTATTTGTCACAACTAAAACCCAGTGCTGGTACATTCACTACATGCTAAAACCCAGATTCAATTCAAAGTCCACCACTGTTTCCACGAATATTCTTTTTCTGTTCCAGGATCCATTGCAGGATACCACATCACATTTAGTTGTTGTGTCGCCTTACTCTCCTTTTTTCTGTGATTGATTTCTTAGTCTTCCATGTTTTCTTTGACCCTGACTTTTTTTTATTTGTTCTAATTAGTTATACATGACAGTAGAATGCATTTTGACATATCATACAAAAATGGAGTATAATTTCTCATTCTTCTGGTTGTATAGGATGTAGAATTACACTGGTCGTGTAATCATATATGCACATAGGGTAATAATGTCTGATTCATTCTACTATCGTACCTACCCTCATGCACCTCCATTCACTCTTCTCTGTCTAGTCCAAAGTACTTCTATTCTTCCCTAGTCACCCTCCCCCCACCATTGTGAATTAACTTCAGCATATCAGAGAAAACATTTGGTCTTTGGTTCTTTGGGATTGGCTCATTTTGCTTAGCACAATATTCTCCAGTTCCATTCATTTACCGGCAAATGCTATAATTTCATTCTTCTTTAAGGCTGAATAATATTCCATTGTGTATATAGACTACATTTTCTTTATTCATTCATCTGTTGAAGAGCACCTAGGTTGGTTGTATAGTTGAGCTATTGTGAATTCAGCTGCTGTAAACATTGATATGGCTGCATCACTATAGTATGCTGATTTTAAGTCCTTTAGATATAAACCAAGGAGTAGGATAACTGGGTCAAATGGTGGTTTCATTGCAAGTTTTATGAGGTGACCCTGAAATTTTTGAGGAGTAATTAGTGTGATTATTTTAGAATGTCTAAAGTGTATGCTTTTACCTCTATTTAAAACTAAAGTTCAAGAAAGGAACTACATATCTATACATATGTGTGTTTGAGATATTTGTGAAAAATGAGCACATACCAAGCCAGTTTAGGATCCTCTTTAGGAAGATTTATTGGTGATGTTAAATGTACCATCATATGAGGTGAGTATGGAACATATTTGTAGCCAAAACACTAGGAATCTTCATGAACGTTTGTGTAAGTTTCTACATCTGAGTTCCTTACGTTCGTTATTTCAATAATTTGTGTCTACACTAGGAAGTTTAAGTCTTTTCCACTGATCAAGAGCTGTAGATATTCCATTGTTTTGGTGCTGAAAGTGCTGAATGCCAACGCAGAAATACAATGAACACAAATGAAAATCAGAAGTAAGTACTTTGAGGTAGAATTGCTTGCAAGGTTTCAGAAGTGTAAGCCTGCCAAGAAAAGAAGTTAAAGCACTGCACTTCCATTTCTAAAGAGAAGTGAAGCCAATTCCTATTAAGACATATGTCTTTATTTACTCAAACATAAATCAAATGGTCCAAGAACTTGTGCAAGTAAATCGGATTCCATTTGTATGTTTTTCCTGACACATAAATCTAGCTGTATGCAGAATGGCATGAATAATGCAGGAACTAAGCTCCCAGAGTGAATAATCTTTCACTGAAAACCTGGGGCTGATGGTTTACCTTACATGGGCCTGGCACCATGAAGACAGATGCAAGAAAACATAAGCAATCTACATGCATCTATTTTTCTTCTATTGGATTTTGTGTCCTGATATGCATGGATGGAATGGCATGTCAGTGATCAGCTTCCTCCTTTACTGCATTCAATAGTGATAATAAATCTTAGTTGCTGTGATTATTACTGATACATTTATGTTGGGTCCATTACTCACAGCAATCTAGTGAGATCAATACTGTTATCATGTGAACATGATAACAAAGGGACTGGGAATTTTCATAAATTGTCAAACCTGTTCAAAAGCAGAGTCAAATTGAATCTGTCTGACTCCAGAGTCATAAGCATTACTAAGCACTATTCTTCTTTTGAGCTCAAGATCGTCTTCAATGGCTACCATCATGAGATAAAATAATCCAATAGAGGCAAAAATGAGTAAAGAAAACAAGTTAGCTTAAAACACCAAGAGCTCATCACATCCTCAGGCTCCAAAGCTAGTTAAAGCTCACTGTGGGATCATTATCTTAGCAGTATAAGGAGCAAATCCACATGAACCCAAATTCAGATCCCATTTATCACCTGCTTGTCTGAACGGTTCAGAGAAAAAATAAATAAATCTTGACTTGAAACCATAACCGAGGTTATGAACAACTGCATTCATTTTCAGAAAGTCTACCCATTGATTGTCTCAGGGCCAGGCATAGAATTGCGTCTCAATGGGCTCTGTTGGAGAGTGACATATAAACTACAGTCAAAAAAATAGTTTGGGGACACTTAAAATATGTATCATAATCCAACTACTTCAAATTCAAGGATAAATAAGTCACAAAGTCCTGAGGTTATGGAATTTATATTTTGGCAAAGAAGCCAGACTTTCAAAGAACAGTCACATAACTAATGTTTAGTTGTAGTTGTAATACTAGCTAAAAATGAGAATATAAGAAGTTTAATATGAATGTTTCTTATCCTCATGAGATTTATACAACAACAGAGATAATAAATTTTGGTGAATATTTGTAACAATTGATAAAATTAAGGGTTTTGGGAATTCAGAGGAAGATTTTTATTCCCTATTTATTATACCACTCAGTCCTTACATTTCCATGAAAAATCAGGTAAAAAATTTATTCAAAAGTTTAAATGTTGGGGGGATTTCAAAAGAGATTGACACCTGTTTTTACATCTTGGATGGATATTCATTGGAAATTCATGTTTTATCTTAATCTTTGTCTTCCCTTTAACAGCGTGATACCGCACATGTAGTAGGGGCTTGGGATATGTAAGCAACTGGCATGGAGTGGCATGTTTGGAAATTTTAACCTACCAGTTACATTATTAATAAAGCCCTGAGATTTATAGTATGAATAAACATATTGCTGGCTTAGTCTTCATGATTTACGAGAATCCTTTGAAAATATCTAAGAGTGTTTATTCAATGGGCATTTATGCAACATAAGCATGTTGGAGGAAGTTAGCAAGGGGCCTCCAGACCTGGAAAGGCACCATAGGCTGGTGTTCATGCAGAGTATAAGCCTTAGCCACACAACAGAAGACAGCAGAGGAGGGGCAACCTAAAAGTCATCTGAGATTCAGCAGTCCACCAGTAATGGGAATGAGATGTCGAAGGATCAATATGTCATCTCAGTAGCCTGTTATCAGCAGACCCTCCTCTCATGGAATGGAATGTTATGAAAACCATAGAGTTTAGAGAGAAAACCCTATGTTAACTAGTTTCATTGACAAAAGCACTAATTCTACCAGAGAGTCAAATGAGAATTTGAAATAAAGACTGAAGTAAGTAATGGGAAAAAAATATGTTTTTCACAGTTTCTGGTTTGTTATTACCGCCTGCACATATATTTCGTGTTCAGAGATATCATTCCATGGACATGAATAAGATAAGCTCAGGAGCCTGCCCTCCATTCAAGAGTTCCATGTGCTTGGACTTGAAGGTGACTGAAGACGTGTTGTGGGAATTGCTTTCAAAATCAGGCAGAGTGTAAATAACTCCAACTAACTAGAAAATGATCACAGCAAGGAAGCAACAATCTCGCTTTCTTTAGCTGAAATCGTGCTTTCTGCAAACCTCTCTTTGCTAAATATGAACTGTGGGGAATTAAGCTAGCAACCTGGAACAGGAATTCTGAGCAAGGGATGGGACCAGTTGTTGATTTTGAGAGGATGGTGCAGGTAACCAGGTCTGAAACTGGTTAACCTGTTGGTGGAGCAGGGACATGAGGGCACATGCAAGGTATAGCTGGTAATAAAGAGAAAGAAAAGTAATGGACATTTTAAGTCTTTTAATACTATATTGGTCACTGAAAAACATGAGTGAAAATAAAACACATAGGCAAGTTTTGGTTTCAATTTCTGTACCTTGAATTATATCATTTTCAGTGATAAAGCAATATGTATGTGTATGTGCATGTGTATGTGATATATATATATATATATATATAAAACGTGTATATATATTACATATAATACATTATATACAAATATATATATTTTGCTATATTTTTGTAACATTATTACACATATGCATACATGTATGCATGTAATATATATTGAATGTACATTCATTGCAGATTCAAACTTTCATATATTCAAACTTTCAATAATTGAGAGTGTAGCTATCAAAAATATCCCTGAGGAATACATAATAAAAAATTTCTAAAAAAAATACTAGCAAACTTAATGGAGTACAATATATAAAGGGTATTCTATATCATAATCAAATGCAATTTATCTCAGAAATTCATGTCTGGATAAACTTATGAATATCCATCAATGTAATAAACAGTTTTATCAAACATAGGACAAAACCAAGATGATCATATCAATGTACAAAAGAGCAGCTGACAAATCCTAACACCGTATCATGATAACAGTAATCAAAAAAACCATGAAGAGAAGGAAGGTTCCCCAAACTGGCATCTATGAAAAGCCCACATGTATCATTCAGAAAGGTAAAAGACTAAGTTTTCCCCTTAACCAGATGAGAAAGTCTTTTCGCACCAGTTTTCTTCACTATTATATTATAGGTTCCAGCTAGGGCACTTAGGAAGGAAGGAAGGAAGAAAGGAAGGAAGGAAGGAAGGAAGGAAGGAAGGAAGGAAGGAAGGAAGGAAGGAAGGAAGGAAGGAAGGAAGGAAGGAAATTATGGTGCTGTAGCTTAGTGGTAGAGTGCTTGTCAAGCATGCACAAGGCCCTGGGCTTGATTCTCCACCCTGCCAGGAGAAAAAGGAAAGAAACAAAAGACATTTAGATTATTTGAGAAGAAGTATATGTATCTATCTTACATACAAAATATCCTAAGGAAAACATACACACACACACACACACACACACACACACACACAAATAGGAGCTAATAATGAAGTACCATATTTGTTTTAACAAATGACCAAATTCAAGGTTTTCTTCAGGGCAGGGCATTACTGGGACTTAGGATTCCCAAAGTCCTTTCTTCACTGTTCTTGAATTTCTTAGAAGAATTTTATTTTTAATATAGTTGCATTTTCACCAATGATGTTAACTAGAAACCATTCCAAGAGTGGATGGTTATTTTTCATGGTGGAAAAATGGTGCTTTCTGCTCAGTCTGACTTTTTATTCCTGTATCTATTCCAATGTACACAAGACAGAGGACAAAAATGTATTTTTTTTACGTTTTTCAGTGTTGAAACTCTGTTCATTTTAATTGAATTCTTTAATCGATTGGACTAATTTAACTTCTCAATGAAATAAACGATTAGAGTTATTTTTCTCTTTCAGTTTAATATTGAGTGTTGTTTAAAATTTTGTCCAGATCTCATTCTGGGACTCTAAAAATCGTGTATGTGCTCAAGCTAATCATACAGCAATGGAACATAAGGAAACATTTATTATTTAAAAATTAAAAAATAAATTTCATCAGAATGTATTATTTTGTGGAACTTCAATACCACTGAAAAGTTCATGTGTTAATTCAGGAATGTTGAGAGATCAAATGATCAGATTGTTGAGAGTTGTAACCTCATCAGTGGATTAATTCATTTTATGGATTAATAATTTGAATGGCTTACTGGGTGGTAACTGTATGCAAGTGGGGCCTGGTTGGGTAAAGTAGGTCACAGGGGCTGTGCCCTTAGGAGTTGTATTTTGTCCTTGGCTCCTCAATCTCTCTGCTTTCCTGTAGCTATGAGCTGAGCAGCTTCTCTCCAGCATGCCCTTCTACCATGAAATTCTGCCTTACCTCTGGTCTGGAGAAATGGAGTTGGCTGACCATGCACTGAGAATTCTGAAACCATTGGCCCAAATAAACTTTTCCACTTCTAAATTGTTCTTGTCAGATATTTGGGTCACAGCAACAAAAAGTTGACTAACACAGTATTAAATATTTTCTAATGATGAAGAGGCTGAGATTGGAATGTAACCAAAGGGAATTGGAACTATGGATTTGGAGCACATTCTGAGCACCAGGAGAAGCAGAATCATAAATTCATAAAGAATGTCAAAGTGTATGCTTTTCTATTCATAAAGATGGAAGATATGGGTAAGTTAGATGAAATGGAGATTTGCCGGCACATGGATAGTAGTAACTGAGTCCACCAGTTGAGTGGGATTCTAAACAGGTATTATAAAGTGATGAAGAAGACATGTGTTGAATATTAAGGGATACCAACATTTCCAACATTCAAAGTGTGCAAAATAATAAAGAAGAAAATAGAAAATTGATGGAAAAAATAGAAACAGCATTGTAAGCTGTCATTTAGGAAATGTGTAACAGAAGACTCATCCATGATGTCACTTGCTACTGTGAGGTCTAGTGACAGGTGTTGTACTTGATGACCTTTCCAATTGGTGACAATAGCAAGGAACAAGGCCACAATGCTCCCCTTTCCTAGTGAGATTCAGTTGTTTTATTTTTAATAAACAGAGGCTGAAATTCCATTTAATTCCACAGTCCTACAAAAATGTATTCAGACACTATTGGTCAGTGCTCTTATTGCTTTTATAGAGGAGAGATTTTTTAAAAAGGTCATTACCCTGCTTTCTCATGAACACCTCTTCTATATTTACAGTGTTGCTACCTTGACCTATTTATCCATTTTAAGACTACTGTATTCATCCTGTCATTCATCTGTAATCTGCAGCTGTAGCAATAGCAACACCTTTTGCATCAATCCCTTTCCCTGTAGAATTTATAATTATTCATTACTTTTCTTATTTGTTACTTTCACAAGTGGCAACCGAAGAAAGCGAGTCATGTTCAAAACAATCTTGGGAACATAGAAAGAAGAATCATTGTGTAATTCATTTCACCTTTTCACTTTTTATTTGCATTTATATGTGTGTGGGCTCATATATGTGTGTGCACATCCTATATGGATGCAATATGTACACACAAATTATGAAATAAATGTGTATATTTTGGAGGTGTGTGATGTGCGCTCATTTAAATTTTTTTTTTTTTTTTGGTGGTGGTGCTGACGATTGAACCCAGGGCCTTGTGCATGCAAAACAAGCACTCTACCAACTGAGCTATAGCCCTAGGCTTTTAATTTTCTTTTCAAATGATATGAGAATGGCAAGCAAAGAAGTTTGGTGATACTAACTTGAATTATTGGGTTATTTTTAGTGATCTAATGCAACCCATCTCTACCCTTGCATCTATCTGATGTTTTATATGAATTATCTTTTTGAAGCACAAATCATGTTTTCCATTATAATCATGCAAAATACACACCCTCCATACTTACATGGAGTTTCCCTCTATGACACAGCTTTTGTACCTGGCCACATGGAACAGTTCACTAATCATAAAGCATCTCACCACCTTTCCTAAACCTACTTTTCACATCTAGACTTATTGCACCTGCTATTCCCATAGAAATTTATTATTGTTTATAGGAAATAACCAAAACTCTTTGTCTCATGTATTTTAAAAATAATTTAGATAGAATTCTTTCATACGTATCCCTCATTTTCATCATGAGTACTGTATGCTGCTTAGATGCATTGATAAATAAATAAATTTCATTTTTCTGTTCAAATTTTATACTTCAATTCATGCACTATGTGCAAAAACATATCGTTTTTGTTGTTGTTATCTTTGTTTTTCTTAAAGCATCTACTTTTGTTAGTCCATTGTTTGGCTATAGTTTAAATGTGTCCTCCAAAGTTTTATGTGTTCTAAGTTTGGTCCCCAGAGTAGTAGAATCAATAGGTGGTTGTGCTTTCAGATGTGGAGCTTGGTATAAGATAATGAGGTCATCAAGAGCCTCAGTGAGTTCTCAAGAGAGTGGATTGCTGTACAAGAGCAAGGCAGGCCCCTCCTGGATCTGTGGGTTCCTATGTCACAGGATCTCTTCTATACATGCTTCTGCTCTAGTCATGCCACCCACAATCAGGTCCTCGCCAGAGCCAAGCAGAGGCCACTAGAACTGGGAGCAAAGTAAACCTCTTTTTTTTAGAAACTACTCAACCTCAGGTATTTTGTTGTAGCAAGGGAAAATTGATTAATACAGCTAGGTTTCAGCTAGTAGAAACAAATGATGACAATACAGCTGCTGACCAATGTGCATGGGTTATGCAATTAAGCAACACTGAAGTAAATTGCTGAAACACCTGCTTTCACACATCAGAAATGTTAATATTTTTAAAAAGTTGAAAATTTTAAGTTTGTCATTTTGAAATGGCCTACTAAAATTTCATTTTCAGGCCATATGTAATCTTCAGAAAAAGATAGAGTATCATTTTGTGTAATCTTGCAATGTCTTTAGTAGTTGGCAGATTTGGCATTCATGGAATGATCTTTGTGTATCTCTCTAAAATTGCTTTGGCACTATTTAAGTGACTTGAACTTATCACTTGGGTTCTGTCTCTACAGTTAGTTTTTCTCCTTCTAAATCTATGCTATCATGCCAATCATATTGTTATTTTTGGTGTTCTTTATAAGGAATAAAATAAACACATAATCAATGAAAAGTGCTCCAAAAACACCAAGATGTTCTTTGGTTACAGTCTATTTGTCTAAGTGGAAATATACAGAGATAACCCGTTTTACTATTTCAACATGTGGTCGGTTATCTGTGTCGACTAAGATAAATTAGTACAGCAAGGTAATAAAATTAGCGTGCTAAAACCATCAGAATGATGTCACACTGAAACGTGAATTCTCTGCACAGAGTTTAAAAGCTGATTAGAAGGTTATTTTTTTGAGGCTTTAGTAACATTTCATCTAATGTGAAGCCAATGTGCGGCAGGTCACATACAGGCCAGCCCAGGATGAAGTCACAGAAATGAAAGTGAAGATGGAGTTGAACATTAATTGAATTAGGATTTCTTAAGATAATATTTAATTTCTTGAAGGATTTGAAGGCTGTAAGATTGTTTCCTCACATCACAAGCACATTTTCAGAGTCTTCCCAGGCACTCTCAGGCAAAGGGATTCTATGGAATTTGCAACCTCGGAAAGACAGAATTAATACCAGTTATAATAAGAGTCGACAGAATATTAGCGGCATGCAAATGGATTTGATTAATAATGAAGTGAAAGGTGACATTTCTTTAAGTATATAATCCAGCTAAATTTCTTTGAAAGGTTCTGTCCTTGATCTTATTTTGCCTGGAAATTGCAATTTGGGGCTGACTGCATTTGATAAGAAATTAATGCCTAAAGTATACAAGAAAAGACATACCTTGGTGTGTGGCCTGTGCAAACTTCAAGAAAAAAGAGGACCAGGGCATCAATCTCTGAAACCATGCTCATCATAGATGAATATAAGAGTAAGATTGATTTATAAATTTGAAATATCAAAAAAAAAAAAAAAAAAAGAAATGGAAGTCCTTGAGAGTGATGATTTGGGAACTTGAGTAACTTGGGCTGTGAGAATTTCCTCTTACATGCCTACACATTTTCATATTCTAAATGCAATGTTACATTGTTCAAGGGTTCTTATTGAAAATGTTACTCTTAAAAAGAAACTAGGCTGGACTTATACAGCATCTGAAGAAAACTCTTTCCAAATGTATCGCTGATGCATTTTTACAGGGGGTGAAACCTGTTCCACCAAGAAATGACAGAAACAGAATTCCAAACCCAGTCAATCTTCTTCAAAGCCCATATGTGAGATCATCACTCTTCTCTTTTTGAATTAAAAACTAGAAGCCAAAGTTCTCATTTGGAACAGCTTTGAGCAGTTGCCGTTTTGCTCTGTGCTGACTCTTGCTGTTGTATGTTGAGAGAGCCAGAAGAATGGTAGTGCCCGTGGTCTTGAGGTGTGAGAACCATGTTTCTCTTCTCCATTTCCCCTCAAGATGTACCCTCACTCCTCTGTTCTGTCCTGGTCTCTGGGTTGCCTGTGCCCTACCAACGCTTTACCAAAATGTCATGCCTCCTGTCTTCTGATTCGGTTTGGCAGATAAAAGAATAAGGAAGTAATAACCTGAGCATCTCTTCCCTGTACCATCCTTTCTTCAACACTTCTCTTGTGACTGTGAGAAACATTTTCTAATTTCAGGGCCCTCTTCAGGGCCTCTCTTCTCTTCCCTCCTCCCTCTCACCAGGTCCTGCTGAATCATCTCACTTCAAGCTCCATGAGGCCTCAGTGTGGTAAAATCTTCCAATGTTGTTAGTCCCCAAAAGTCTGGGCATCTCCAACTGCCCCCCCCCACCCTTCTATAAGCAGCATTTCCTGCAATTAACCTTAACAGCTCCATCATGTGTCCTTGACCTTTCCTTCTGGAGTCCTGACTGAGCTAAGAACTTTCAGAAGATGAAAAATCTCCTCAAGTACAGGGCCCAAAACACATGTCCTCGTTTCAGGCATTTTTGAGGCTGGTGGTGCAAACAAACTTTAAAAGATGCTCAGAATCTTTTTTACTTCTGCTGTATAACAACAAACTTTTCTATTTATTATTTTTCTTAGTTCTAGCTACCTATCTGCTTCTCTGACAACATGCTGATACCTCTCCATTGACAAGGTAATTTGAGTATGCAGGAGCCTACCACTGTAAAACCTCTTCTTCCTTCAAAATAATCTGAGAAAACTGCATGAAAGTGACTTCAGGTTCCTGCCATCTTTGTCTCATGAACAATCTCAGGAGATGGATATGACATCTGAGCCTGCTGAGCTGGGCCGTTGTGCGGTCAATACCAGAAGGTCATGCAGCAGTTGCTATCACCCTTGAGATTGCAGGAACTGGTCAATGTGTTAAAGCCTTCTGTCTCAGAGCATTTGTTTTCTCCTCTACCTTGGTTATACTGCAGTCTTCTAATGCTATGCTTTGGATATGAGAAGTCCTCCCAAAGCTCCTGTGTAAATGCAGGAATGTTCAGAGGTGAACTGGTTGGATTGTGAGAGGTGTGACCTAATGAATCCTTCCCAGTTTCAGTGGACTGACTGCCAAGGGCAGGGGAGAGGGGAGGCTGGGGGAGGTGGATTGCTGGGGGTGTTCCCTGGAATGGTGCACCTTCTCTTTGTCCCCTTCTCTCTTCTGCCTTTCTGCTTCCTGGCCCCATTATGAGCTGAGTCACTTTCTTCCTCTGAGCCCTTCCTCCCGGTGTGCTGCTTCATCTTGGGCCAAGAGTAATGAAGTCGGCAGTCTATGGCCTGAGACCTCTGAAACCACGAGCCCCACATGAACTTTTCCTCCTCCGGGTTGTTCTTCTTGGTTATAGTGGTAAAAAAATCTAACTAAAATATTTGGTTTCCTTGCTTATTGGGCCACCCATTTCTATTTCTTGGTGGTTTGTCATATTGCACATATCCTTTAAAGACTAAATATCTCAGCTACCTGGCTTTGAAATTTCCTACTTCCATCAGGTGCGGGAGGGAGCAGCATGAACCTAATCTGTCCATTCTAGCCCTTTCATTTGCTCTGTAACAAACCATCCTAAAACTTAGCCACTCAGAACCATACTTTATTAATTTTCACAATTATGTGAGCAATTGGGAATTTCTTTGCTTTCTTAGAAAATATAACAGAACAGCCATGTCTGTTGCTTTGCTCTTCTTTGGTCCTTAAATCCAATCGGTTTTCAATACCTGTCAATTTATCTTTCAGCCTACCTTCTTCTCTGTCTCTATTATTATGTCTTCCTCATTTGTTACATCCAATTTAAAAAAAAAAATCTCCAATGGGTTCCCTCCAAACAGTTATGTGTTCTCTTCACAACCATTGTAAGAATCAGCAATCAAATAATTGCAGGCTGGTTTAACTAGGGCAGCATAGTCCAGGAGGTCTCCTGAGCACTTGGTGACTGGGTGAAGGTCTACTGAGGTGGTTAGGTGACATGGTCCCTTATTTCTCATCTTCCAGAAGATTGGCCAAGATTTATTGGCATGGCAGTATTCAACTCCAGGTTACTTTTGATATAAACAGAGACTTTTCAGGTCTCTGTTTATATCACGTCTGTTATATTTCATTAGCTAAATTCAAAGTTAATGCAGGAGGGACTAGGCCATGTTTGCAGATAAAAGGAGGATCACTCAGCCACTTTTGCAAATAACTCACCAAAGGGGGCCAGATTTACAATTATTGCCCATTGAAAAGACCACATAAGTTATAATTTCTTTTAAGTCTGGGCATAGATTTTGAATCTAGATGTAAGGTTATGAAATATCCCTGATATGTGCAAGACTCAGATGAAAAGTGAAGCATTTATTGATTGTTGTGTTCTTAGCTAATTAATATCACATTTTATGAAAGTAGAAATATCAGATTTTGGAATCTGAAACTTTTTCATAATAGGAAAAGAATTTTTTTTCTTTTCTTTCTTTTTAAATGTGAAGAAATATTCTAAGCTCTTAGGACTGTTCTATTTAGTGAAGAGAAATTCTCAGTATTTTAAATTCATAGTAAGGCTAGGAAATTTGCAATCAGTCTCTGTAGTCCTTAAAGAGCAGAGTTAATGCTTAGTAGATGTAAAAAGAAACAATTCTGCCTGAATCGTCTAATTCAGAATGGGGCACTGGGGACCGCAAAACAAATCATGTCCAGTATGAAAATCCTCTGTATGTTATTTTACTTACAAGTGGTGACAAATGTCTTAAAAACAAATATCATTTGTTACATCCAATTCAAAACATCTGATGAAACAAACAGCATTTTGTTTCAGATACAAGAAATAAATCTTGTACATTTTAAGTGGTTTCCTGATCAAGAGGAGTATTTAAAAAATGCTAAAGATGGCTTTTCTAGGCATTTCCTCCAAGAGCAAAATTTCAAAGATCTGAAGAGTCTCTGATTTGTTTTACTTTTAAAACTACTAGGTGAAATGTCATTTACAGTAGATAGATTTTCTTTGGAGTGATTTTTGAGGTGTCTTGAGGGTGCCATGTTTAAACACTGCTGGCTACACTTACAGGAAGGCCATGGGCTAAAACAGATTATTAGGTGTGTGCACACATGCTCGCGGGTGTATGTCCAGGTCTAAGGATAGTTGGCCTCATTGTGGAAATCTTTTGTTTGTCAGAGACACCATCAGTCTTCAGTTACTTCTGTGATGAATATGAAGATTTCTAAATGTTCTAAGTGATCAAGGCTGCCAAGTGAGTGAAGGAAGAAAAATTATTTAAAAATTATGAATTAGGGCCTGGGATTATAGCTCAGTGGTAGAGTGTTCGCCTGGCATGCGTGAAGTACTGGGTTCGATCCTCAGCACCACATAAAAATAAATAAAATAAAGATACTGTGTCCATCTACAACTAAAAAAAATATTTTAAAAAATCATGAATTATATGATTAGCACATAAAAAAGTATTTGTAAAATGACTTTTGTCTATTGTGAGTGAACGGTTAGACTTGAGCACCCTTCACCTTGTACAGTACTAACCTGTTGACAGGGGTCTACATTCAAATTTGGTTTCATCTTTTTCAGTAGACAGGTGTAGTTCAGTGTGTTACCAGGTTTAAACTTCTGTCTCCCCATTTATGCACTATGGTTAGCTAAGCAATGATTATTTCTTGTTTTCCAAGTGGTCATTTGAATTAACAAAACTTCATTGTTTTATTAGTCATTTATATATGCATATTCATAAGTGATGTCAAATTTTATTCATATACATATGAATAAAAAGTGGATATCCATGGGGAACTATTGTAAGTAACTGATCATTTTTAACTGGGTTAAAAATCCAGGATGGGCTGGGAGTGCAGCTCAATGGTAGAGCACTTGTCTAAAATACGTGAGGCCCTGGGTTTCATCCCTAGCCCCTGGGGAAAAATATCTGGGAAACAAGAATGTACCATAACATTTTTTTTATAAAATCTTTAAATGATGCATCAAATATAAGATATGTAGTTTTTTTAGTCTCAAATCTAGTATTATAAACCATTTACTTATCAATGGAATTTTAACTAATAAGTGTACCAATTAGATGCCCTTCTACCTTTGGAATATGCCTATTCATCTCTCTTCGTTGTTGGCATAATGCCATTCTCTCTCTACACAAAACCATCAATCACCTTAAAATTGGTCTTTCCTTCTCATTCTTGCCCCAAACCATTTAGCCTTCCATATGTCACAGCACAGGCAGAATGATTTTTTTGCTTTGTTTTGTTTTTTTAACTTAAATCAGATCTTGTGAATTTCTCTTTCAAAAGGGAGCATTCTTCAGTGTCTTCTGCTTTTAAAACTAAAATAATCACCAAGCGGATAAAATAGTGCATTTGAAATGGTTGAGCCAGATATGTGTAATCTATGACCATGACCTCCCTCTGTGAGCTCCCTTGCCTACGCTTTGGGCTAGCCCACAAGCCTTTGTCCAGCTCTCACACATGCCTGTGACCTCTAGGCACACAGTTGAGAGTGTGCTTTTCCTGGTCTGTTAAGGTTTCCCTGGCCTTCTGAACCCTCATTTCATCTGTAGCATCAGCCCAGATGTCTCTCTTCCCCACACACTTTTACACCTGACTCCACATCACTGTACTCCATCCCACTTTCCACAATAGTAGATTTACGATCATTTGCATGATTTATTTCATCATTTGAATAAGGTCTGGTTCCCCCGAGTCATTGTAAGCTGTGTAAGAACAAGGATTGAACTTGCTGTGGGCTTTCTTTTCACATCTCCAGTATCTAGCACCATGCTCAAAAATATTTGTTAAATGAAAAAATGGATGAGTTAATGAAATGAAATGAAACAAATACAGTGATCAATGACTGTGTCAACATGGACTTTAGCTTAGCAAGTTTCGATGGATTCGAGCTGACAGAAAAGACATGTAAATTCTATTGTCATGTGTTCTCCTGAAGGTTCATGTTGAAGATGGTGACATGCTCGTTGTTTGGCAAAAACATTTATTTGTGAAATACCTCAACCAGGGTGGCTATTCAGAAGAATCAGCATGGTAGATTTTCAATATTAGACATCTTTTTAGTATTTGTTATCTATTGCTCTGGAATCTTCAGGAGATAAATGATTGATTGATAGCATATATATTATAATAACAACAAGTTCAATAAGAATTGAGTGAAGTCTTACATTGTACAAATGAATTCTTAAAAACACTTCTAGGATAATGGCATTCATGATTTTGTCCAAAATTTCTATGTGTAATATATTAAAATTTTATATAATGAAGGTCTTGTTACACATATCAAAATTAAATGGGGCACCTGAAATAATTTTTCTAAGGCAAAAGTTTAGTGTTGATAAGTTGAGTTAAACACAATTAAATCCAAATTGAAATTCTATGTGAATTATTCTTATGGACAATGGAAATGTATCTTTGCCTTTGGGACATTAGAAATGAATGAAATTTTGAGAGTTTGCAATGGATTTTAGGATTTCTCCACCTACTCAGATGTTCAGCCAGATAATTCATTGTTGTGGGGCTGTTTTTTGCACTGTAGGGTGTTTAACAACAACCTTAGATTCTAACAAGGATGCCAATTGTTGCCTCCTATTTTGATAACCAAAGCTGTCTCCAGACATTGCCAAATACCCTGTAAAAAGTGTTAACAGCCCTCATTTAAGAACCAGAACAGTATTTACTGGGCTTTATTTTCTATGAAAATTTGCAAAAGGTATCAGACTTTTTATCTCAAACTCAAGGAAATTGTGTAACATTAGATTGATTGTCTAAAACTTTTAGCTATCTATGAGAACTAGCTAACTAGCAGCCCCAGGTCACACAGATAGTAACTGGTGTTTGAACTGAGTTCTCTCTGACTCTGAGACTTCTGGTCTCCCAACTATACTTCCAACAATACTATACTGGAAGAATGGGAGTGGTTGGCATATGGATGCAGCTGCCCATTTTCCTTTGTTCTTGTCAAATAAGGCGGATTTAGACAATGTTACCTCTGTTGAGCTAATGACCAGGAGGCAAAATGTCTGCTCTTGTCTACTCTTCCCGGAGTGAGCAGAGCCACACCATCTGTATGTCCTTAAGCGAGATATAACAGACCATTATCTCATGCTGCCAAACACATTTATATTTGATAATCATAGTGTGGTATTTGATATATGTGTAAATATACATTTGACAGTCAACAGAATAATTCAGTTTATGAAGAGAAAAAGATAACAGAAAAACAAAACAGACAAACTTGTACAAAAAATCACCAACAACCTCAGATCCAAGCTAAATATGATCAGGAGACTCACTAATGATCACCAAACTAACCAAAGGCTATCCTTAATTTCACTAAAAATACTTTCAGTACAAATTTTTGGTCAGTGGGAGGCTGTATTTTTCAAAATCCATAAAACCACAACCATACTTCAAAATTTCTTTAATAAATACTACTTAGTGGTTCAGGAAATAAAGCTTTATCTTTGAAATATCCAAATATGATTTTTCTAGACTCCTGCAGCACAAGAAGTAAAATCAAGAATCAACAAATGGGATGGATTCAAACTAAAAAGTGTCTAGCAAAAGAAATAATCAGTGAAGTGAACAGAGAGCCAACATTCTGGGAACAAATCTTTGCCACACACACATCCGATAGAGCACTAATCTCCAGGATATATAAAGAACTCAAAAAACTTAACACCAAAAAAACTAACATCCCAATCGATAAATGGGCCAAAGAGCTGAACACAAACTTCACAGAAGAAGATATACAATCCATCAACAGCTATATGAAAAAATGTTCCACATCTCTAGCAATCAGAGAAATGCAAATCAAAACTACCCTAAGATTTCATCTCACGCCAGTCAGAATGGCAACTATCAAGAATACAAACAACAATAAGTGTTGTAAGTGGCGAGGTTGTGGGGAAAAAGGCACGCTCATACATTGCTGGTGGAACTGCAAATTGGTACAACCAATCTGGAAAGCAGTATGGAGATTCCTTAGAAAACTTGGAATGGAACCACCATTTGAGCCTGCTATCCCACTCCTTCTCGGTCTATACCCAGAAGACTTAAAAACAGCATACTACAGTGCTGCAGCCACTTCAATGTTTATAGCAGCTCAATTCACAATAGCTAAACTGTGGAACCAGCCTAGATGCCCTTCGATAGATGACTGGAAAAAGAAACTGTGGTATATATACTCAGCAGTAAAAGAGAATAAAATTATGGCATTTGCAGGTAAATGATAGAGTTGGAGAATATCATGCTAAGTGAAGTAAGCCAATCTCAGAAAACCAAATGCCAAATGTACTCGTTGATAAGTGAATGCTGATCCATAATGTGGGGAAGGACATGGGAACAATGGTGGAACTCTGTTCACAGAGATGTAAGGGGGGAGGGGGCATGGGGACAGTAAAGGTGGTGGAATATGATGGTCATCATAGCCCTAACTTTATGTATGACTGCATATATGTTGTGATTCTATACAAGTTACAACTAGAGAATTGATGTTATCTTCTATCTTTGTACAATGAATCAAATTGCACTCTGTTAACATGTAAGCCTAAATAGAACAAATAAATAAAATATGAAAAAAAATTTAAAAAAAAAACTTTCCTGTTCTTATATGAATACATGACCAGTGAAACTCCACATCATGTACAACCACAAAAATGGGAAGTTATACTCTATGTATATATAATATGTCAAAATACATTCTACTGTCATGTATAATTAAGAAGAACCAATTTTAAAAATTGTAAAAACAAAAAAAACAAAAAAACAAATGATTTTTCTAATTTATAGAAGACTATTTAAGATAAATAATATGTGATTTTCCCCCAAAAGATAAAAATTGTAAGAAATATATAGTAAAATTATTTATTTTTAAATTTTGCCTTTCCCTTCCTTGCTTTGGGTAATATTTGTATATATTGCACTATATTTGTCAGAGCAAATGTTTTCATAATTTAATGTGCTGCATAAATTGTTTTGTTTTGGTTTTATTATTCAAATAGTTTGGAAAAATGTTTCTGCAACCAGAATTGCCTAACTGAATTAGGATCTTGAATCCCAACTTACCAGATAATTTTGAAATATTTCTCACATGGCACAAGTATCAGAAGAAACTTCCTCTTCTGTAATAATTCTGGACCTCCTTCTATTTGATGGTTTATCCTGCAAACTTGCATTTGGCCAAGCACAGGCAAGAGAAATGGTGTGTTGGGTCTCGATTGCTAAGACTAAATACCTGAGAAAATCAATTTAAAGGAGGGAAGATCAATTTTGGCTTGTGCTTTCACAAGTTTCTGTCCATGGTTGCATGGCTTTGTTATTCTGGGCCATGGTGAGGCAGAACATTATGGCCAGGTGCATGTAGTTGAGCAAATCTGCTCAGGTGGTCTGGAAGCAGAGAGAGAGAAAGAGGCTAAAAACCAGGTGTATTCTTCAAGGGCATGACCCCAGTGACCTTCTCTCTCCAAAGAGATCTCTTCTTACAGTTTCTACTACCTTCCCTCAGTGGTACCAGCTGGAGACCAAGTCTTCAACACATGAGTCTCTAGGGGATATTCTAGATCCAAACTCTATCAATGACTCTATCACAAGATAGAAGGAAATATGCATAATGAAATAAACAGACCAGAAAACTGAATCTTGTTTACAACTAAATCTCAGAGTGGAATATAGACAGCTCCCTACCTTTATCCTAGAGATCTTTTAGTTGCACTTGAGAGTATAAATTAATGTGCCATATCTATAAAATGCTTGTTGTGGAGATAATTAAAAGTTTAAAAATAAGAAGATACTTAACACTTCGTTGATTTGTTAACGTTTTGGATAGGGCCAGAACATCCTGACTTCCATTACTTCTCCACACTTGAAAGAACTTCAGAATGAGGGGTAGGTATGAATTAGCTGCCTGCCTCTTGGCTTTGATCTAAGGCCAAGGATGTATTTGTTGGTTCCACACATGTAACATAAAGCACTGGCTCCTTTGAGGTTCATCGTGATCATTCAGTCAGTACCACTTAGAAACTTGCTTGACTTTGAATACAAGAAAGAAAAAGAAAATTATATGAAAGATAGGTTTGGAGCCAAATCATCGAGAATAAATGCAACAAAGTCATCTGGGGGTTAGATGTAAACCTGTAAACTTTGTGTATGTTCAGTCTTCTCTTCTTTGTGTTTAAATGAAATAATAAACAGATGTTGGTAAAATATTACTGGTCTTGGATTGACATCCAAGGGAAAGATAAAAGGGAAGAAACAGCAACAACAAAAGAATATTAGGAACTGTGCAGTAAAATCTTTAGTGGAAATGGAGCCTGGCTTGGGGAAATGTGGTGCAGGCTACTCTCATTACCTGCAAATGCTTAAGGAAACTGGAAAATCAACAAAAATAAATAAGTAAATAAAATCATATGTCATTTAAAATTGAGACTGATAGCAAGACTGTTACAAGGATCTAAGAGAGTTTTCCATGAAATTCAAAATCTGTGATGCTACCTGGGAAATTACAAAAAGATCTAATGAAATAGACCAAATCTCCATTTTTTTAAAAATTTTATTTTGTTTTTAGTATGGGCACTCTACCATTTAGCTACTTTTCCAACCCTTTTATTTTTCTGTTTATGAATTCATTGGTTTTTATTTTGAGACAGAGTCTCACTAAGTTGCTGAGTTTGGCCTCAAACTTGCAATCCTCCTGCCTCAGCCTCCTAAATCATTGATATTACAAGCACAGCTAGCCCAAATC
>PVHX01011749.1:0-62632 GCA_004024805.1 Geosciurus inauris
GAAGGTAGACCAGAGGTATGACTGCGTCTACGCAGGGGCATTGTCTGGCCACTATACACAAAGACACTGAGGAAAGATTTGGATCAGTGTCTTTCCCAGAAGTAGCTGTGGTCCTGGGTCTCGTGGCAGCTTGTTCATTTTATCCTGTGCTCCTTGTATATTGAATAGCAGGGTGGGTTTCCCTTTTTGCATTGGCTTCCAGGGAACTCAGAGTCAAATTTGCCATTACATCCAATGGCATGTCCAGGGTACCTGATAGTGTGTTGCCATCTTCCCCATCTCATGCTTTCCTTGCCAACTGAAATCATACTGCAATTTGTGTATTTTTGTAAGCTGTCTCAAATCCTTTTTTGTGACAAAACAGGGGCACAATGCCCCAAATGAACCAACGGAAGGCCCTGGACCTTTCCCTCTGGCTGCTCTTAGGATGCCAGGGTGGCTCTAACCTCTTGTGCAGTGGCAGGAGCTCCGTCCCCACCCACCACCTGCTGGCTTCTGCAGCCACTGCACTGCCCCTCAGGATCAGCACGGTGGCTTGTGCTCCCTCCACAGCCCTCCACTCAGCGGGGCCTCGGGTATGAACATGTGGAGTCACCAGATGGTGGCTGCTCCATGAGCGAGGTCTCAGGGGCAGCAGCCTGTGCCCATGTCTCTCCCCATGCCCTGGTGGGGCGCCCAGTACTGAGCCTGACCCCACGAGCATCAGGAGCTGTCTGCAAAGTGCCTGCCCAAGGATGTGGCCCCCCAAATTCTGCTTTGTCCTAGGTGGGGGCCTGGGCACCCTGGGCACCTGGGTTGTCTATAGTGCCACCTCTTGGAGCATCTTTGGTCTAAGGGATATGAGTCAGCCTGGTTCCCATCTGGGCCCCAGCAGTTAGGAGCTGTGTGACTCTGGGCAACTTGCTTACCTTCTCTGTGCCTTCCTTTGCTCATAAGCCAAAGGGGTAAGAAGAGTAGTCCCCTGAGGGGAAGGAATAGAAAGGCCACATTGAGCACAGAGAAGCCACTATGCGGCCAGTCAGTGCTCAGAGGATGTGAGGCTCTGTGATCTGAAGAGTCTCCTGCAAAAGCCCCTCTGCTCCTAAGAGGTCCCTGGGGGTCTCTGTTCCCCAGAGGTAGGAATGGGCCTGGGCTGGGAAGAGAAGACCCCGGCGCTGGATCCAGCTGCCTCTGACTCTCGCTGGGCGGGCGTCACCTCCCTGAGGGGCCCCCTGGGCTTGCCTCGCAGGCGGCCACGGGGCTGAGATGGGAGTGGACGTGGACCCTGAGGGCTGGCCTTGCCTCTGCCCGGCAGCTGGCTTGACTGGTGGCCTGGGGACCAGGGGCTTCCTGTGCAGATCTCTGACTCCCCCTCCCCCCAGTTTCCTTTCCTCCTCACCCCGTGGCTAGTGGGTGTCCGAGGTCCCCTGAGGTCCCCTGGCGGGGTCCCTGCACATGGGGAACATGGGCTCCCAGGCTGGAGTCCAGCAGAGGGGACCCCCTTCCCCTGGCCGGCTGGAGAAGGCTGGCCGGCCGAGGCTGAGAGCTGCTGGGGGGCGGCCGCAGGGGCCGTTGCCCTGGAGACCCAGGCTGATGTTCTCCTAAACAGCTCGATTACTTGTGGTTTCTCTGTCGAATGTCCCGGCGGAGCAGGCCAGGATGGTGGCCGGGAGGGCTGGTGTTCGCCGTGGCCGGGGAAGGCCCCCCTCCTAGGCCCTCACCCTGCCTGGGCCTCTCCTCAGGGAAATGGTCCAAGGACATGGAGATGCTGGGAGACAGGAAGGGTGTGTTTGGAAAAAATGTGCTGAGGTCATCAGGTCTGCTTCCCGAGAGCTTCTGTGGGGACACGGGCAGCGCGCTCCTCGGAGGAGCTGGGAGGCGCCCGCTCCAGCCTTGCTCAGTGCCGCCGAGTCGCCCGAGTCGCCCGACAGCCCACGCGCAGGCCGGGCCACAGCTCCCTGGTTGTCCAGCTGCCTCTGTGGCTTCGGCACCCTGTGGCTTCCCAGGACTCCCAGAGCCTCCCGTGGCTCATCCGTGAAGGGGACGGGGCCTTGCCCAGCTCTGGGCCAGGAGAGAAGACTGAGCAAGGCGGCCCTGAAAGCCAGAGAGCTGCCACTGCAGAGCGGCACCAGCGTCCCATGGGGGCGTGAGTCTGGGGACAGGGGAACTATGCAGTGTCCTCATATCCAAGTTACTTGGATCAAGTTACTTTCTTTGCTTTTAAGAACGTAACTTGACCCAGGCATCTGGGGACCTGGGTGCCAGGCTCCGTGGGTGGCGAGCAGGGCTGCGGAAGCAGGGTGACTGTAGAGGGCGGCGCCCACGCTGCAAGGGGACAAGCGCCTGGCTCCTGATCAGCCAGTGTGACCACGGAGGACTGCAAGCCGGCCCTGGCCAGATGCCCCGTCCCAGGGCAGACCCGTCCCCACACCCTGTTACGAGCTGTGGCATCCTGAAGATCTCCCAGCAGGGAGGGAGGGAAGCTCTTCAATGGCACGAAAGCCCTTCCACACATTCTAGAAGGTGCCAGAAGAGTCGCACTCCAGGCGCCACCCCCTCGTGCGCCGCAGACCCCTCACTGATGGCAGTGCCACTTCCTGCAGTTGAGACTCCCCCAGATCGTCCTCGGCCAGGCGCACACGCCGCCACCCAGCGCCAGCCTTGCTCACGAGATGAACCTCGTGCCTTCCCCGCACCTGGTCTGGTGCCTGCTGCCCTGACATTGTGTCTGCAGAGGCCACCCCACCTCTGGAGTGTGTGGAGCTGGTGCCCAGCAATGGCCTTGCTGTCTGGTCCAGGTGCCCTGTCCTTCCCTGGGCTGTGTGTCCCTCTGCTCTCCCAGTGGCCAGACTTGCGGGGAGGCAGTGTACAGTGGCCGTTCCCACACTCTACAGCGCCTGAACAGCATCACGGGACCTGCTCTGCAGGTCTGGCTCTGCAGCTCTGGGCTAGCCTCGGATCCGACCTCTCTCACCAGCTCCCGGGCGAGGCCAGCGCTGCAGGGGGACCACGCCTGGAGTGGCCGGGAGCAGAGAACACTGGGACAAGGGAAGGGAGGTGAGAGGGTGAGGAGGAAGGAGGCACAGCACCAGAGACCGGAGCCCAGGCTGGACTCAGATGGGAAGGGAGCCATGGCCCCATCCTCTGCCAAAGGACAAGGGTCTATGGAGAACTGTGCCCAGGATCCTGCACCTCCCAATAACAGCCAGATTTGGCTCCCTCCTGCATTTGCAGACTCGAGTCGGTGTGAGGAAGAGGAACGGGGTGAGGTTTGTTCCCCTGAAAACATCTGCTCCCTTCCAGCCGCCTGAGGAGGGCAGAGCCTGCGGGGTCTAGGCTGAGCTGGGCAGGCGCAGGCTCTTTCCCCTGAGCACCTTCCAGCGCGGGAGGTGTGGCTTGGGGAGCATGTGCCTCTGGAACCTGTCGCAAACCTAACGTCCCGGCTACTACGGGTGCATACAGAGGACCCCGAGCTCAGCCAGCATTTGGTATGTTCACAGGTTTTGTGGCTCAGATATTGGGACAGAGAGTAGCAGGAAGGCCTGTCACTCACGTGTCTGGCATTTGATGTGGGTTCTGGCTGGCCCTGGGCAGGGGCTGCTGGCCATGGAGCAAGGGGCTTCCTCCCTATGTGGTGGCGAATTTCAAGGTTAAAAATGGAGGGACGAGGGGGCAGGGATTGAGATGGAGCCACACTGCTGTGACCCAGCCTTGAAAGTCACACAGCCCCAGCTCTGCTCCCATCTGTTCACCGAAAGCCCCAGAGTCCCGCCCAGGTTCATTTGTGGGAAATACAATACTCCACGCTGCTCTCGGGACACGTGCCTCCCCAGGCAAACATGCTCCCCCACTGCCCGGCTCCTGCCCCTTCCTGCTGGCAGGATCGAAGCCAGGATCCATCCTGCCAGTGACTGACGCCCTCCAGATGGGGCTTCTTGGACGTGGGTCCTCTGCACAGCTCCAGAGAAGGGACCCTCAACCGTGCCACTGTGGGCCAGAAACAAGTTACCCGCTGCACCCCAACACGGGGGACAGGCAGAGGAGGCCTCCGTGGGCACCCTGACTCAGGACGTGAGGCTGGCCCAAGGCAATTCTGAAATACAGGGTGCTCATGCTGGGGACTCAGCTCCGTGGTCAGGGACCAGTCACTGTGGCTTTTTGCTCTGTCCTCTGGTCTCTTGGTTCCGTCCTCTGCGTCAGCTCTTCTTTTCCAAAGAAAAAGTACATATGTTGGCAGCTGGTCAAAGCCCGGCCCGCTTCCTGCCTGTGGAAGCTTGGGGGTCTGAAGGCCTCCCTGAATTCTGTGCCCTCTCTCTCCCTCTATTAGTCCAAGCGAGCCTTTAAGTAAGGCTTAATAATTCACGGTGCCAGATAGGACCACCCCCCAGTTCTCCAGGAGAAGTTCTCTTCCACCTTGGCCAATCCGCGGATTGCCGTGGGAATCAGCCCTTGGATTCAGTGAAAAGGAGGTGCCAGGCACATGGGACGCTCTTTAGGGAGACGTGGGTCACAGGCATGTGGTGTATGTAGCGCCACACGGGTGCACGTATGCAGCCCCATCTTCTCAGCCTGAATTTGACCTTGGCACTGAAGCCTTGGCCTGACTTGGGAATCTTCAAGAATCTGGGAGTGGAAACAGCTTGCTCTTCATACCCAGAGGTCTCTGCTCCCTTGTCTGGGACGGTTCATTCTTGGCTTGTCTGCTGTCCCCCCATGTGGGCGCTGGACTCTGCAGAGTGACTCTCCCACTGGTCTTGACTGTGAGCTCTGGGCAGCACTAGCACTACCTGCCCAAAGATTCTGAAAAGAGGCAGAACGGGGTGGGAGGGAGCCGAGCCTGGAGTGGGGTCCCATGAGGGGAGCTCTTTGTGTCCAGTTGTGCCTCGGAGTGGGCCATGGGCTCTTAGCAAGGTGACATGGAAAGGTGCTGAGATGCCAGGGAATTCCTACCCTCTTGTTGGCTGGAGAACCAGGGACAAGAACCCAGGTGGCCACGGCTGCCACTGGAGAGTAAAGGGAAAGACCCAGAGGGTGGAAGAAGGGGGTCCCCTAATTCTGCCTGCACCCCCACACTGGTCCTAGGCAGTCCCAGAACCTGATGTGCATGTGACAGACTCAGAACAGCCTAAGAAAGGCTTAAAGGACTGAACAAGATTTCCCCGTCACACACAGAGGTTAAGGAAGAGCTTGCGGTCTAGTTGAGTCAGGTTGATGTCTAGTTAGAACACACATGAAGCTTCCTTCAGTGGAGCATAATACAGCTCAGACTCAACACTGCATCCCAGTCACAACGTCCAGGCAGAATTCAACATCACTTGGCATATAAAGGGCCAAGAAAATGCGACCCACTGGGGCTGGGGTTGTGGCTCAGCGGTACAGCGCTCACCTAGCATGGGTGAGGCACTGGGTTTGATCCTCAGCACCACATACAAATTAATAAATAAAAATAAAGTTATGATTTAAAAAAGTCAACCTTAAAAAAGAAAAAAGAAAATGTGATCCACTAAGAATAAAGAAATGTTAACCCCAGGTGATTTATTATGGTTTTATTATGAGGTGTCCCTCAAAAGCTCATGTGTGGGACAATTGCAAGAAAGTTCAGAGGCAAAAGGGTTGTGAGGGCCTTAACCTGGTCAGTGCATTAGTCCCCTTGAGTGGATTAACTGGGTGGTGACTCTAGGCAGGCAGGGTGTGGCCGGAGGAGGTGGTCACTGGGGGCGTTCCTGAGGGGTATGTGTTCTGTCCCTGGTGAGCCGAGCCCCCTCTGCTTCTTTGTCTCCAGGAACTGCTTCTCCTCCACACCCTTCTGCCAGGGGCTCTGCCTCACCTCAGGCTCAGAACAATGGAGCTGGCCATCTATGGATGGAGACCTCTAAAACAGGGAGCCCCAAATAAACTTTTCCTCCTTTATGTTATTCTTGTCAGGTTGTTTGGTCACAGTGATGAAAAAGTTGGCCAAAGCATGGCTCATATGTTGGAATTATCAGACAAGGACTTTAAAAGAACTATTATAATCACGCTTTATGCAGTGATGAAGATATACCAAAATGAAAACAAATGATAAATCTCTACAGCGAAGAAATATAAAGATGACCCAGAAAGAAATATTTGAAATGCTACATATTAAGAAGATAGGAGGGGAAAATGGAAGAATAAAAAACAGGACAGATAGACAACAAGTAAGAATAGGGTAGATCTAAATCCAACCAGATCAACAATTACACTAAATATTAATGGTATAAACATTTTAATGAAAAGGTATGAGATACCTGAATAAAAAGGTAAGACTCAACTGTATATCTATAACAATGTACTTTGAGCACAGAGACTCACAGTGATAGTAAACAGACGGGAACAGGTATACCAGGGGAGTGGACAGCATCGGAAGGCCACAGCGGCTACATCAGTACCAGATCACACAGGCTTCAAAGTGAGATTGTTGGGGTAGAAGAGACACTTCCTAATCAGGAAATGGACAACCTGTCTGAAAGTCACCAAAGTTTTAAATGTAGATGCTCCTCCTAGTAGAATCTCAAAATGCACAAGCAAGAGACTGACAGAATTGAAAGGAGAACTATACAACTCCACAGCCAAGGCAACACATTCAACTCCACCCGCTCAGCAACTGAGGGGAGACTGGGCCAAAATCAGAAAGGAAACAGGAGAGTTTCCTGACCACCGGTAGAAACCACTTTTAAATATCGCAGGACAGACATCCTTTTTAAGTGCACATCGTACATTCACCAAGATAAACCAACAATTTGATGCCAAAAAATTAACAACCTTGGTGGAATTGAAAAGTTCCTCAAATAATAATAATTTACCAAAATTGACCCTAGAAGAAAGAGGTGGAGAATCTGAAGATCCCTACGTCTGTTTGAAAAAATTACATTAATTATCAAAACCTACATAAATGCCTTATAGATGATGTTAGCAAATGGCCACCAACTTAGTGGCTTCAAACAACACAGATTTACCATCACGAGTCTAGAGGTCAGGAGGTCACCATCAGGGCCAGCAGGGTTAGGGCGCCTCTGGAACCTTCTTTCACTGCCCCAGTTCAGCTGCTTCCTCCCGACGCTGACCTCTTCATCTACCCACGTTTCTCCTCATCCTGCTGACTGTGACCCCCGCCTCGCGTCCAGTCTCACTGTGCTCAACTTGCAGGTCCAGGACATGCCCATCTCAGGGTCCGTAACTTAACCACATCTGCGAAGTTCCTCATGCTACATTAGGTCACATCATCATGGAACGTAGGAACTAGAATGTGACATCTGGGTGGACCTTTAGTCCGTCATCACGGCAATATGTCACTTTTCTGAATGGTCAGTGAGATTGTGGGTCAAGAATTTGGACCCCACGCTCCCGGGACCTGGGCTGGAGGACCCAGCGGCTGGCAAGCCCTGCGTGTGCCCTTCATGCCCTGGCAGCTGGTGTGGACTCCTGGCTCAGACCCCGCCAGGCTCCCCCGGTGGCCTGGGCTTCCTTGCAGCAGGTGGCCGGGTGCCCAAGGAGGTGATTCAGACAGAGAGCCAGGAGGAAGCTGGGCCTCTGCGCGCAGTCCAGCCTTGGAGCCCCCTCCCCTGTTCTACGTGGTGCAGAGGTCACAAGGTGCTGGGGGGGGAGCAGCCCCCACTCTTCATGGGGGTGGAAGAGCGCATGGGACCAGAAATGCAGCCGTGGATGGGTTTGGAAAGTGCAACCCGCAGAGGAAGCGCTGCTTTGTAGTGTGCACTCAAGTGTTCCAGGGCCCTGTGTTTGGGCTGCCCCCCCCCGGGAGCTCCAGCCATCTTATAGGACCAGCATGAGAAGCCTCCCGGCTGCTGGTTCCCTCTTCTGCGCTGTCCTGACCTGGGGCTGTACTGCTGGGAAGAGACGGGGCAAGTCTGGTTTATGCCTGGATCTGAGAATTACCTTGTGCCAACAACTGGCCCAGGAACCCAGACCTACGTAGTCCAGCAACCGGCCACAGGTCAGTGGGCCAGGGAGAGGGAGGAGAAAGGTTCCCTGAGGTTTCTGAGGGGAAACATTTCCATATCTCTTAAAAGAGTGCCTTTGGAAGAGACAGCCCCCAAGGCCCCAGTACTCAGCTCTTCCCTCTGGACACCTTGTGTGGATGTGAACTCTGGTGAGCTGCAGCCACCTTGTCCCCAGAAAGACTGAAACCACAGGTGGAGCAGGGAAGAGCCAGGATGCCTCTTGAGTACCCTGGATCACATTGATCCTGATGTCCACCTGGCCCTAGATTGCCAGTTACATCAGCCAGTGCATTTCTTAATTGTGCAAGTCAGTTCAAAACAGGCTTTTTGGTATTGAGAGCTTACTGACATGTAGTATTTTCCCATGTGCAGCTGGCTTGGGAAGGAGCAGAATGCTCTCAGACTCCCAGGGTGGGCACGGGGCTCCTGAGTGTCTAAGGAGTGTCTGTAATGTGGATGCCACCCACCTGAGGGCCACACCTTGAGTATCGAAGGTCCCAAATATGCCCAAGGCCACGCAGCTGTGTGACAGAGCTGAGGTGCACACAGAGGTCCGCCTTGCTTGCCAGCCCATTTTCTCTCCACCACACCCTTGGAGTGGCCTGAAGCCAACCTGCCCTTCTTCAGTCACATGTTAGAGTGGGTTATCCAAGTCTGTAGTGCCGGGAATGTGACCTGGGACATCTGCTTCCTGGTGTCCGAGAAGCCCCGTGTGCTGTTCCAGATGCAGGCTTAATCACCAGGACTGAATGCACCGGCCGGGATGGGCCGGGCTTCTCTGCTCCAATGGGGAAAACCTGCTCCGTACATCCAGGATCCAGAGACAAGCTAGGTAACCCCTGCAGAGAGCGTGTGTTTACAGGACGCTGGGGGCACAATTCACCTGTAAGTAATGTCCCCATGGCCCAGGAGGTCAAATCCGAAGTTGCAGGGGAGCAGAGGCTTCACCCGGGTGCAGACTTTCCTCCCAGGTGGGACCGAGTTGTTTAGAGGATATGTGCATGTGTCTGTGTGCACACGTGTACACACATGTGCACAGGCACCCACACGTGTGCACGTGTGTGCGTGTGTGCATGGTGTGTACCCACGGATGTGTGTGTGTGCGCGCATGGTGTGCCCGTGAGAACAGCTTCTGCGGGGCTATTGGGAAGGTCAGGAGGGAGCGCTGGAGCCCCCCACCTGGCTATGAGCCCTGGGGAGGGAGTGTCACAGGGATGCCTGGGCTAGATGGCCCCCTGGATGTGCACACAGCCTGGAGGGCCCTGTGCGGGTTCAGTGCTTTGGCCATGATGCCCTGCGTGAGGCCACCCACTGGAGCAGAGGTGGCGGGGAAGGTGTTTCAGATGACTTGTGCATTTGCAGAGCAGACTCGGAGAGCGGGTGACGCTCCCTCGTGGGGTGGGCCTCGCCCCATCAGCTGCAGGCCTGAGGAGGGGCAACCCAGGTGCCCACGGAGGAGCAGTTCTGCCAGCAGACCCTCCACGCACACCTTGGCAACCCCTTGACTCCCTCCCACCTCCCTCCACCCCCTCCCACGCACACCTCTGTGACCCCTCCACAGCCCTTCCTTCCTTCCGGTGCTCAGTGGCTCCTGGTGGCCTAGCCCCTGCAAGGCTGTGAGCTGCAGCTCTGAGCTCCTCCCCGCTGGCCTGGTTGAGGACACCATCACCCTACTCCCCTGGCACTCTGGGAATTCTGCATGAGCCGGCTCTGGCCTGGACAACCATCCTTTGGAGAGATGGACCCAAAGCCACGAGGCATCCACGGCCCCTCCCTGAGAGGCACCCTGGTCCTCCCAGAAGTGAGGCCACGAGGTCCCTACTTGGCCATGCTCACAGGCCTGATGAGGGCCTTCCAAGGACACTTTCCCCCAAATAACCTGCAGGGACACTGGCCTGTTACCAAGTGCTCTCCACTCCTGGCGGGCTGTCCAGTCCCAACAGACCTCACCGTGCCCAGTTCCATCTCAGAGGCCTGCCAGCTCCAGCAGATCTTCCAGGAAATCACCTATTGTGCCTTAGATCTGCCCCGGGAGCCACAGGATGCAACGGGCAAGCCACCCCACACACAGAGCAGCTCTGGGAGGGCGTCTCCACCCCACAGCCCACCCCGCCCAGGGCTCCCTCCCAGAGGAGCTGCCCCTGAGCAAACTTTGCCGATGGAGCTTTGATCTCACCCTCTGAGGTTCTAGCAGAAGTCCCCGAGCCCCCCACCAAATCCCCCAGCTTGAGGGACGCCCCTGCCCCCAGGTTTAATTTGCCTTGAGGGGCCTCTGACCAGCGGGTGCTGACCAGGAGCCCACGGGCTGAAGCTGGCTGGTCAGGGACGCAGCGGTGCATTGGCAGCAGCCGGGGGCCCATCTCTGCCAACAAACTGGACTCTCTACGGCTGCCGGGCAGCAGAGATGGGGCTGAAGTGGGGCAGGGGCAGCCGGAGCCCGAGAGGGGCTGGGGGGCTGCGGGCCTCCTCATCCTCACTTGTCCATCCGCCCGCAGCGGGAGAAGCCCTGTCCACCCTGAATCTTAGAGCGCAAGAAAATAAATAAGTAGGACAAAAAGGATCCTATCAGATGCCAAAAATGAAGATAACCCAGGAGGAAGTTTACTTTGATGAGGAAATCCCTCATGCTGTTGAAACTATGCGTGGAATGGCTGCTGAGCGCTTGGGGGCTTTGGAGGAAGCCCATCTGGCAGCAGCGACCTCCGGCAGGTTTTCCTTGCTCTCGGAGCTTATCTGCAGGAAACGGCCGGAGCTTCTGAATCCACAGAGACCCGGCCATGACTCACCCTGGGCAGCCTCCACAGTGGGGACGCAGTGGCAGCGCAGGGTACAGCCTTCCCAGGGAGGTGGCCCTGGGCTCCCCGGGACTGGGAGGAGAAAGTTCCTGCCTGAGAGCCCCTGGGTGCACCCCTGCTGGGCCTGCCACGCCCCTGGTCTGTGTGACTCACTCTGAGCATGCCCGAGGGTCACTCCACAAAGGGCATCAGAATACAAGGGTTCGGGGCCAGATGGTGGCCCTCGGCACGCTGGGGCACTTGGCCTGACCATGAATATGTGGCTGGTCAGAGCTTCCAGATGTTCCGTCCACCTTGGAAATGGATGTCTTCCTGCGGGGCCATGGCCCGGGGCCCTGAACTGAGGAGGAAAGGGCTATTTTTGGAGGTGAGCCGTCAGAGGCAGGGCTCAGATGACCCTGTCCCCTCCTGTTGGCCAACTCCGGTAGGAAGAGCCCGAGGAAGCCCGGGACTTGGGGGCATGCAGAATGTGGCCGGATCCCACCTCTGCTGGCAGGCGGGGCGAGGGGCTGAGACTCCACCAACCCTGAACAGAGCCCGCCCGAGCTGGGCCGCGGAGGGGAGGCCACACATCTGTGCGGAAATCTCCTGGGCGTGTGCATCCCCCCACCCAGGGCTCGTCCTCGGCTGCCTGTCAATGGACGTGTGGACCGGCCAGCATGCAGGCAGCCTTGTGCTGGCTTGAATGAGTCTTGTGACAGGCTCCACACTTCCCCTCAGCCACAAGGCCACTTTGGGCTGGGGACAGTCCATTTTCAAAGTCTACAGTGGCACACGGGGTTTAGGGACATGGCTCTGCCCTTTCAGAGCCCTGCAAAGGACGGCAGAAGATGGCAGTCTTCGCAGAGCAGAGCACACCTGGTCCCTGTCCTGGGCACCCCCGTCCAGTGCTACCTGGAGTCCTGGCCTTCTGCTTGGCCATCCTGCACCCAGGGGTCCCAGGCCTGCTGACGCTGGCCAGCTGCTTAAGGTTGGATTTTGGTTGTAAATTTTGCAAAAAAGATGCAGTTCCTCTGGGCTCCCTGCTTTTCAGCTTTCCACACCCCCCTTGCCCAAACCCTGGAAGTCAGAGGCAGAAGAGCCAGGGCTGCAGTGTGCTGAGGGCCGCGGGCAGGGGGCTTGAGAAAGCACCTCGCTCCCCTCCTCCTGGCTGGTTCGAATTTCCTCTCTCCACCAGCAACGATCTCAGCCCTCTGAGAGATCCTGTCCCCAGCAGGTCTCCACGTCTGCCTGTGCTTGCCCCCGCCCCGTTCCCATGGCACATTTTTCCTGTAAAAGATGAATCCCCGCCAGCTCAGCGGGTCTTTGGGGATCATGCCCTTCCATCTGCTCTGTAGGCGGCTGCTCTTCCACGATTCCATCTCAGGTGCTGGAAGCCGCCAGGTCCAGCAGGGCACAGCTCATGCTGGAGTGTGGGCATCTGCAAAGCCAGGGGATGCTCAGCCGGGGGTGCAGCGGGGTGGCACTGTAGTCCAGGTGGCTCTTGGGTTGTGAGACCTGGTGTTGATGCATGATGCCTTCGCACCCCTGGGCAGGCCACTGTGGGCCTCTCTGAGAGGCCCTTGTGGTTCTAAGGCAGAGCTGGGCACAGATACGGCTGGGTGGGTTTGTTTAATCTCTAGCTTTTGGGGGAGGGCGTCACTGAGGACTGAGCCCGGGGGCACTTCACTGTTGGGCTACATCCTTTTATTTTTAAAATTTGAGACAGGATCTCTAATTGCTTAGGGCCTTGCTAAATTGCTGAGGCTGGCCTTGAATTTGCAATCCTCCTGCCTCAGCCTCCCTAGCTGCTGGGATTAGAGGCGTGTGCCACCACACCAGGCTTGTTCCCTCCTTGAAAGCTGACTCCAAGGGAGCCCAAGGCTGCCTGGCTTCGGGGACACAAAGTCCTTCATCTGGCAAACACAATAGAGTACTTACTCTGTCCCACACCTTCGTCCAGGTGCGGGGGTGATGCAGAAATGGAAACAGCAAAACCCTGCCTCAGAGGGGCTTGTGTTCCAGAGAGCAGAGGCCCAGCCTGGTAGCCAAAACAAATAGAACTCCAAAGTCACCCGGAGGCACAAGCTGTGGGGACAATAGCAGCATGGAGGCAGAGGGAGCACAGGGCAGAACTAGGCAGGGGCTACTGTTTTAGGAAGGATGGTCAGGACGGCCTGGAGAGTTCACAAAGAGCTGAAAGGTGAGGGAGCCACAAGGGCACATGGGGAGCACCTCGTGCCCAGGCCTGTGGCAGCAGGGGCTGGGCAGTTCCAGGAACGGCAAGGAGGACGGGCCCTTGGTCCCACTGGGGCCCCTACCTTTCCCCTCCCGGTGGTCTGGGTGAGTGGCTGGGCTGGTGCACGGTGTCCACTTTCCCTCATTTGCTCTATCCCTCATTACTAACCAAACGTCCCTCCCATCTTTAGCCAGGAGCCTCTCCAGCCCTACGATTGGGTCCAGCCTCTGCAAATCGTCCTTGATCAGAAAGTGTAGTAGATGTGCCCACCACACCATCCCCAGAGTGACCGCAGAATGTGGAGGTCCAAAACATGGGATGCCTGGAAAACCCTCCGAGCTGGGTCCCAGTGTGACCCACCCGGCCTGAATGAACGGTACCTGGTCCTGGCTCCACAGATGGGCAGTGGAAATAAACTCACATCTCCTGGTGGAGTCCACGATGGTGGCGCTGCTCTCTTCCAGGAAGTGGGGGAACCTCAACTGGGCCTTCTCTCTGCAGGCGGTGGCCTATAGGAGGGGAGCTGCTGAGGGCCACAGTCAGCTGGCAGCAAGGAGGGCCCGGACAGTGGGTCTTCTTGCTTGGGAGGCCAAAGCCTCCAGCCGTGGAAGCATTTTCAGCTCTCTGCTTTCTGGGCAAATGGTAAGACTGTTCTTCTCATCCCCCTCGAAGTCTAGTGCCAATGCAATGTGATCGGAGGGACTGGGTCACTGTGAGCAGTGTTTCCAGCAGCACAGGTGAAGGATGCTCCCTGGACCTGGGTCCCTGGAACGCATTAAGCAGGGAGCCCTCCTGCGATGTGTGGCACAAGTGAAACTCAACCTTTGCTAGCTCAAGCCAGGGGTCAGCAACCTCCAGCCCATGGGCCCAACTTGGCTCACTGCCTGTTGTTATAAATAAAGTTTTATTGGGACATAGCCCATTCACACATGTACTCTCTAGAGCTACTTTTGTGCTACAACGACACAATGAAGCTACAACAAAGCCTGGATGGTCCACAGAGCCTAAGATATTTATCATCCAGCCCTATACAGAAAAAGTGTGCCAGCTCTGACCTAAGCCACTGAAGTCTGGGAGGCTGGTTGTTACTGCAGCATGGCCTGGTACATTCTGACTCATGAATTTTCAATTCTGCCCATGACTTCCAAATGCCAGGTCATGAGCTACCACATTTTAAAACACATGTGGCATGGAAAGCTTCTCCACCTGTGTCCACTAGCTGCTCCTGAGCCCCCATCACGTATTGCTAAGCCACCACTTAGCACATGAGGACAGGAAGGTCCAGGGAGGTGTGTGACTGGTCTGGAAGCTACCTAAGGTTTCTCTGATCGTCTGATCCACAGTAAAATGGGTCACTGAGTATTTTTAAGTTTTCTCAGCACTGCCAAAGCCAGAATGCAGAGTCAGATCGAGAAGCCCCAGGGCCTTTCTACCCTCAACACCTCCATTTTAAAAACCTTGAAGAGAGAGGCCCGTTCAGGCCAGAGTAGAAATGAGAAGTGGTCACAGTAACTTCCCCCTCAGCCTGGCGCTGCTTGCTGCTTCTTTCTGCATTCAGCAGCACCCTCCCAGGCCCATGTGGTCGGGGCAAGACCAGCCATGGCGGGGGCCGTGTGGGTCCCAGCATTGATTTCCCCGTCCTGCACCTCTTTCCCCCTGTGGGTGCTGTAGAGTCCACTGTGACGGGGCCAGAGATGGGGGCACCCTTCTCTGCCCACCCCAAACGCAGTGACTGCTGGGGACCTGGGATTCTGCCTGGAGGGGCCCCCTCCCTCGCTGCCGCCCTGGTGGGCTTCCTGGGTGCCTCTCCCGCAGCTCATACCGTGAGTTCCCCAGTGCAGCTCCAACAGGCCCCCGAGCGGGAGTCCTCGCAGCTTGGGATGGTGGCCCCGGATGAAAGTTTGAACAGCTGCAGGGCCACCCGCCTACTATCTCCAGCCACATACTTTTATTTTGATCGAGCTCTTAGGCTTACGTAACACACTTGGAAGTGGAGAGGCCAAGCCTCATTATGGAAGGCCCAGGAAGGGCTGGCCAAACACTTGCTGCGAAGAAATCTTTCCATTGAGAATAGTCTCTTGGCACGCACACTCTCGGTGGCTCCAGCGGGTCGCAGGGTGACTGTGGATTGCCAGGTCAGCCTCCTGGAACTCCATCCTCCCTTCCATCCTCTGTCACAGCTGATATCACCACCAAGACTGGTGACCAAGTTCTTGCCATGTGCCTGGCCCTGTGCAGGCCCCATGCTGGTCATTCTGCTGGAAGCTCAGTGACCGAGGGCTATGCTCCTGTGCCCACCAGAGGAGGACACAGACTCAGGGGAGGCGGGTGGTGACTCCACCCGATACTGCCTCAGGCAAGTGCAAAGGCAGACACCTCCCCTCCTGTGAAGAGCCAGTCCCCAGCAGAACTGGACCTGGTCGGGCGAGTGCTTAAGCCATCTGCTGTGCCACGAGCCCAGCAGCCACTGGCCATTTGCCCATTCAGAAAGCAGGGTGTTGGATTTGGGGTCCCCCTTGGCCATGTTGTCGTGAGGCCCCAGGAATCTGAAGACCCCAGAGTCAGGGTTCAGAGACCAGAGGCCAGCCAACAGAAGCCTCCTGCTGGGGCCACCCCCACCGCCCGGCCCCCACCAACACTGCTCTCACGGGGTCTCAGGAAACCCGAGCCCACGTGGATCCATGAGCCCGTGTGGGTGTGGGCACGCCACCGGCTGCACCGGGCAGCTGAGGGGCTCCAGCCTCGCAGGGAACTCAATGAATTTGTCAGGGAGCTGGAAACACATGATCTCAATCAGCGGGGGAAAAAAATGACTTCATGGCCACAGTTGACTGAAGGAGGCCGCCACCGGCTGCCAGGCCCTGCCCGGAGGCCTTCCAGGAGGCCTGGCCTGGTGCGCAGCCTCCGGCCGGTGCTCCCCGCGAGAGGCCAGCGCGGCCAGGAGGGCAGGCGGGTGGCGGGACCGCGGGGCGCGGGCGCAGCGCAGGCAGCGCTCCCCGCCCCCGCGCTCGCGGCGCTTTCATGAATGGCCCGGCTTCCCAGGCCGCGATTGGCTGAGCCCCGGGCCGCGAGGCCCAATCAGCGGCCGCGGCCGCCCGTCTCCGCACGGGCTGGCGCAGCTGCCGCGGGCCTGGCCGCCCCTCCCCGGGTGGGGGGAGGAGGAGGGGAATCTTTTTTTTTTGTTTTTTCCTTAATTCCCCAGACGGTTCGGGGTTCTGGTGCAATTGTGTCATTCCGAGGCTGGGCTGCAGCTCCTGACAATAGCCCCGGGGCTTCCCTGTGGCTGCTGGGGTTGACACTCAAGGTCTTGTGACAAGGAGAGGGCTTGGTGGTTAGAAGTGCAGTTCTGTGCCTGCGCCTCAGATTGGCTCCTGTTGCAAGAGAAGCGCAGCAGCCGTCCCGCATGAGCGAGGGGATGGAGACCAGAGGCTGCTGGGGACCAAGTAGGGGCTGTGCAAGGAGGCGGCCAGGCAGCTCTGGCAATGCAGCCGGCTCAGACATGCACTCTGCTGAGGACTGCCAGCCAGAGGGCTCGTCACCCTCCTGGGTCACTGGCCTTGGGCTAGCCTCATATGCCATGTGCATGTGAGGGTTGGGACCCCAAGAGGGGAACCCAGCCTTGGGGCTGCATATCCACATAACAGGGAAATGTTCTCTTTGCTGATGTTACAAAGAAGCCATATGTTTACTGATGCTGCTGCAGAGGGTGGTTAACCGTCGGCTTCCAGCCTCCCTGCCTCCAGATGAAGTGATTGTGTGGCTGACAGAGGGGCCTGCCCTCACCGTGGACCCCGGCAAAGGAAAATCAGACTCAACAGAATCAGAATCCAAAAGCTGGCCAGAAAGCTCTCTTGCAAGGAGGAGGCAGGTCCAGGGTGGGGAAGGCCTTGGATGCCAGCTGGGGGAGGGGTCTCGGCACCTGGGAGTGCAGAAGTTTGGTGAGGTGGAGACAGTGGTGCATGTCCAGAGGGACTTCTCTGCCAATCCACCCACCCTGCGAGTGGCCAGGCTGACCCTTTGAGGCACTCCTGGCTACTCCTATTGAGAGGCCCCCAGGGTATTGTCCCCACTTGAAGCATGAGAAAACAAGGCTCAGAGTGAGCTGCCGAGGGTTTCACAATCTGGGAGCAGCAAGCCCAGCACCGGCTCCAGTGCCGCCTTCTGTTGCAAGCTTAGCTGTGCCCACTGACCACATGGCCACAGGGACTCCTGCAGAGGTGCTGCAGCAGAATGCAGGTCGATCACCGAGCACCGGTCCACACTGAGCCATGGCACAGGAAACAGGGCCAGGGCCGCTGAGAAGTGTCTCTCCTCCCAGGTGTCTAAGGCCAGCCTCTGGCCTCCCTGGCCGTCATGCAAGGCTTGGAGTGAGCAGCCAGGGCCCAGCCTGAGGAACGCGCAGGTTTCAGCTGCAAGCCTGTGTCTGCTGGTTGCCCGCACGCTGCCTGCTTCCCTCTTCTAGTGCAGTCATCGGAACAGTTCTTGGTCTTGGGGCCCATTTGCATCTTAAAAATTATTGAGGACCCTAAAGAGAGTTTGTTGATATGGGTTTTCTGTTGCTATTTACTGTAGTAGAAAAGAAAACATCCCAGATGCAGTGGCTGGGAAGGCTAAGTCATGAGGATTTCAAGTTCAAGGCCAGCCTGGACAATTTAGTGAGACCTTGTCTCAAAATAAAAAACTTAAAGGGCTGAGGATATGGCTCAGAGGCAGAGTCCCCCTGGGTTCAATACCCAGTACTGCAAACCAATCAAACAAATGCTGGGCATGGTGGTGCATGTCTGTAATCTCAGCAGCTCAGGAGGCTGAGGCAGGAGGATTTCAAGTTCAAAACCAGCCTCAGCAACTTAGTGAGACCCTAAGCAACTTAATGTGACTCTGTCCCAAAATTAAAAATACAAAGGACCGGGGATGTGACACCGTGGAAAGAACCCTGGGTTCAGTTCCTGAAAGAAAAAAAAAATTAAACGCAAAAGAAATGAAAACTTAGAAATGTCAAACGCATGCTCGTAAGCGTGGGCTCTGTTCGCTGCGAGAGCAGCAGGGTCATCGTGGGGCAGGCGCCTCTGGGAAACTCCAGTGTATAGTGGGAGAGGGTAAAAAGGGAGAAGGAAACCATGTCTTAGAGCTTCCACAAAAATGACTGGCCATGGTCTATGGGAACATGGTGCCCCAATGTTCCTGTGCAGTGGTTCCCGTGGTCTCCACCGTGGCCATGCGGAGAGGGACCTTGCGGAGGTGACTGGATCATCAGGGCTGTGCCCACAAGAACAGATTGATACCTTTCCAGGTCAGTGGCTTGTGGGTGGCATGTGAGAGGCTTTGTGATAAGCGGGTGCTATCTCTGGCACCTCGCCCTGCTCCACCAGCCACGAGGGGCCCTGCACCTTCTGCTACTGTATGAGATCCCTGCTGGAGCCCAAGCAGGTCCCCCACTAGGGACCTCTCAGCCTCAAGACTGTGAGCCAAATGAACCCCTTTCCTTCATAAGTCACCCAGCCTCAGGTGTTCTGTTATGATAGCGAACCCAACCTCTGCAATGGCTGATTCTGTCCATAGAGAGAAGTGTGGGCTCCCTGTGTGCCCGGCTGCAGGTTCCTTCCCAGGCTTCCTGTGGCTGAGTCTGGCCCCGTGATACCCTCGCCACCTCTGAGGTGCTGCTGTCGGCATGCAACACGTGTGAACAGAGCCATCTGGGCGTGCACTGCGTGACCATTCTGTGAGCAGGGGTGCTCCCAGAACGGACCGGCACCATCTCCCTATCTCTTCCACTTCCGCGGGCCAAGATGGAGGTGAGGATCCACCTAGACCTTGAGGACGAGGGTGGGTGCCAGCTGTCCTCAGTGGTCTCTGGCCAGTGGGCACATCCCTCCAGGCTCCGCCCTCATGCTCTGGTGGTCTTGCTCTTTATCTGTCTCTCGAGGAGGGTGGGCTGGGCGGCAGGCCTGGGCCAGGGTAGTGTCCACAGCCCGCCCAGCTTTGCTGGTGACCTGTTGAGCCTCCACACCAGCTCTGTGTGAGGCTCTCGCCCCAGCCTCTCTTTGTCCTTCCCTCTCCTTACAAGGACACCTGACAATGGATTGAGGCCCCCGGTCCAGCATGGTCTCATGTTAGGATCCGTACCTTAGCTACAGGTGCCAAGATCCATGAAGCCCAAGAGAAGGGCATGGCCTTCACTGACCCAGACCCACTGTGGGGTCACTGTGGTAGCCCTCGTCTCACTGTGTCTGTGCTCCCTGAGAACAGCTCAGGGGAGCCAGCCAGCCCATAGGCAGAGTCCTGGCGTGGGGTGGGTGTGGGCTGGGGAGCACCTCTAGAGGGCTTGCGCTAAAAACCCCTGACCCGTCAGAACCACCTCCCCTCGCCAGGCGACACTTCAAGCTGGACTTGAAACTGAGGCAGAATATCTGGTTGGTGGGCTCTGTCCCTGTCCATCTGCCTCTTTGTCCCTGTCCATCTGTCTCTCTGTGTCTGTCGTTCGAGCGTGTGTCTGTCCATCTGTCTGTCTGTTCCACTTTTCCTCCTGACTCTCTCCAAGACTCCTTCCCTCTAAGAGCCCTGGGAAGCGCAGGCCCCTGGCCAGCTCCTGGGCTGGGGCGTTCTTCCCCTGGCTAATTAACAGTGAGGGCCACGGCCTGGGAACCAGGCAGTACTGAGGGGCTGCGGGAAGGGCAGACATCATAAGCCTGGGGTGGGGCACAGGCAGCTGAGCACATTCCCAGGATGCCAGGGCCGGGAGGCTGGGCCACCACGTGCTGCCCCTGTGGGCCCCTGTGGGCCGTGACGAAAGCTGGGGTCCCAGTAGCTCCGAGGCCTCCCACCAGCCTGGTGTGTGAGCCCCACACTGCAGGCCTCACCAACACTGACCTCCCTGTGAGGCTGTGGCCTGCTCAGGGGCAGGGAAGGCCACTGTCCTCAGAGACTGGCAGGCTGGGCACTGGCCTATGGGGCTCCTTCCTGAATGACTTCACCACTGCGGGTGGTGTTTCCATCTGGAAAGTGGAGGTCACAGTGCAGCTGGCTCCGATGTGCTGGTGTGGGCTGCAGAGCCCGGGAAACCCCTCCATCAGTCCAGCCACAACAGGTGGGGGTCCGTGGCCGATGTGCTGGGCTGGACTGTTGGGGGCTTGAGCGGGTTGATTCCAGAAGTCCTTCAAACCCCACGTGGCCACAAGAGGGTCCCCCCAGAGCTGGGTGGAGAGAAGAGCCACCCCATCTCTGGGAAAGACGCCAAGGGCAGTGTCAGTGCCTGGAGGAGGGTGCAGGGCCCGCGTCTGGGCCCATGGGACAAGATAGAAGAGCCAAAGTAAAATGACCTCCTGCTACCCTTGGAGGGACGCTCCTATGTGGTCAGCGTGGCCGTCCATGAGCCTTAGGGGAGAGGCGTCTGCCGCAGGAGCCGTGGCCATCTTGCCTCCCTGCTGGCTTGAGAGCTTCCGAGCCTCAAAGTTTGCTTTCCTCTCCGAGCCTCCAGTTTTGGGTTTTTCTTCCGTCTGTGAAATGGGACCAGAACGCTCACCTGGTTGGGTGTGGCTAGACCTGTGTCCCTGATGAGCTTCCTGAGACCTTGCTCAGGGTGGCATGCAGAGTGGTCCCCACCCTTACGCTCCTGTGCTGTGTTCAGATTCAGCTTCCTTCACGCCATGGAAAGGTAGCAAGAGTGTGAGAGGACACAGAATGGCCACCTGTCACTCACGGCCACCTGACAGCAGTGGCCATGCTGCTGGGGCCGGGATGGGCTCCGGCAGCCTTCAGGCTGGACTTGGCTCCTACTCAGAAGCCCCAGGAGACACTGCAGGGGCAACCAGCCTCCCCATGTGCTGGCTCCAGGCCATGAGGCATGTCCAGGGCTGGCCAGAGGGTGACACCTCCTCGGAGGGAGCAGCGTGTGGGCAGGGCGGGTGCTTGTTCCTGGCACAGCTGAGCTCGGCCCGCGGGATGCAGCTGCTGTAGCTGCTGGCCTGGTGCCGAGCTCCTGTCCCATTCCAGCCCCCGCCAAGCTCCGCGCTGGACACTGAGGGGTGAGGACGTCCTGAAGATGAGTTGTGTGGGCGCCTGGGGTCAATTCCAAGCCCCTGTGGCCCTCTGGGGCCTGGCCCCTGCCCACCTGCTGCCTGCTGCCTCCCTCCTCTGCCCCTTGCTTGTCCGTCCAGCCCTCTGTTGGAGTCGGGGGCTCTGCTGCAGCTGGGAGCCCGCCCCTGCTTCCCTCTGCTCTCTCCTGGTCCCAGGACTCTCAGACCATCCACCAGTCCCACCCCATCACCCTTTCTTGCTTGCTAATTTGCCAGGACCTCAAACAGCAGTGACCTCACAGTCCTGGGGGCTGGAAGGCCAAGGAGAAGGGTCTGCAGGGAGGTCCCTGCCAGGCATGCCACCTGGGCAGGGGCAGAGCAGGCCCCTCGCCAGGCTCACGGGCGGCCTCCTCTCTTCCCTCCCCATGTGTCTTCTGCCCAATTTCCCCTTTCCATAAGCACACCAGTGACAGTGTTGGGGGCCACTCGACAGTCTCCTCTTAATCCCATGACTTTTGTAAAGGCTCTGCCTCCAAACAGGGTCCTGCTTGGAGGTCCCGGGGTCAGGCCTCCGGGGTCAGAGCTGTCGGTGGGCCCCCTCTGTTCACTGCGCCTTCTTTCGCCCTGTGCTCTCCGTCACTTAGGGCTCTCGAGAGCTCGCCTGTTGCTCCTCCACTGGAAGGTGAGCCCCACAGGACAGAGTCTTGGTCCCCTCTGTCTGTCCATCCACTACTGTGTCCACAATTTCCAAAGTGCCCTGCAGGCAGTGGACAGATGGTTGCTGGATTAGTAACCAGAAGCCATGTGCACAACACCATCTGCAGGTTCTTGAGGCCAGGAGAGATGTATGTCACCTTGCCCAGGAGTGCCCAGGGTGGGGAAGCCCCTGGTGAGGCTCAGCTCTGGGGGATGTGGCCAGAACTCCCAGGCAGAGCAGTCCTGGCCACACCAGGGGTCAGAGTGCTCCCCAACACTGTGCTCCTGCTCAAGGAAGGCTGCCCAGGGGCCTGAATGGCCCCCCGGCTAGAGAATTGCAGAGGCCGAGGGAGGCAGGGAGGCTAGGAGCTTGGCCCAGGCTCACAGAGGCCACTGCTGGCTTCGCTTCAGAGCCTTGGGGGTCAGGGGTGGACACCCAGGCAGCCTGGAACACCCAGGGCTCCTCCCCACGGCCCCCCTTCTCCCTACCTGTTTCCAAATTCACTTCCAAGCTGCCTTTGTTCAGATTCCAGAGGATTATGTAAAAGAGGCTTGTTAAGAATTTGGGGCCCTTTGAAGGCTTCTGAACGGAACAGAGGAGCAGGCCCTAGAGCTACCAGGGAAAAGGCCCGGTCCCTTCCTCCGAACATGGAGGATCAAATTAAAGCTGGCTTGTGTCTTCCAGACCTGGCCACGGGGGCAGTGTTTGGCCAAGTCGAAGGCTCCAGGCTCCAGAGGCCTCGGAAGAGGGCGGCAGAAAAAGAAAGGGGAAGGCCAAGAGGGCAGCCGTAAAGGACACCCCCAAGAATGCAGTTCACTCCTGGGCAGACCCACCCGGAACCAGTGAGCAACTCTGCAGGGAGCAGCCCTGGCCTGTGCCCGCAGCAAAGACACCAAGCATCTGGCCCAGGGGAAGGCTGGGCAGCTGAAGGGAGCTGGCCCTGGAGGCGCTGAGGTCAGGCCCAGGGGGTCTCTCAGGGGCCATGAGACAGGAAGCCAGGGCTCAGCCAGGGGGAGTGAGCCTCCCGTCTCACAGTGGAGGCCCAGTGCCCAGGCCGTCCGATGCCCACACTTCTCCCCAGATCCCAGGCATGGAACTGAGGCTCAGGTGGAGAGGTCAACCTGGGGAGGTGTCTGGTCTTCCGTTGCTCCCACGGGGAAGCCCACGTCCTTCCACACAGGGTTCCCAGCCTCTGGGGCTGGCCCCAGGGGCAGCAGGCTCCAGGTCCTGGCTCCCGGGAGCAGAGCCACCTCTCCCTCTCGTCCCTCCCCACTGCCTGCTCTGGGCCCTGCTGTGAAGGGTGCCCTTGGGACCTGAGTTGTGGGCCTCGTCTGTCCCCTCCCCAAAGCCCCCAGCTCCTGCCCACTGCAGAGCCAGCCTCTTGCTGGGCCTCTGTGGCCTAGGGTTTCAAGAACCTTGGGGCTTTTCCTCGCAGGTCTCGAGTTTCACACCTCGCTGGGAGGGTCTTTCCAGTTCCTGAATCTGTGACCTCCCAGGAGGCGAATCTTCCCTCCAAGCGCCCCCCAGCCCCTGCCCCTCAGCCTGGGAATTCAGGCCTGGGCCCCCTGCCCTCCCCTGCCTGGCCACTGGTGGGAGGCAGGGTTGGGGATGGCTCTGCTCCCTGGGCTGGGAGGACTCTAGGACGCACCACTGGACTTGCTAGATCCGAGCCTTTAATTTTAATTCCAGAAATAGAGAAAAAGAACTTCAGAAAGTCTGGGGGGCCCAGGCTTTGGCCTCTGCTCCTCTCACGGGGTTCTCCACCCTGAGCGTCAGTGTCCCCAGGTGTCAAGTGGGGGTTGTGGGACCCGTTCAGCCTGCCTGGTCTCCCTGGTCCTCAGACCAGACCAGCCCTCTCTCCTTCCCAAGGACTCCCTGCCCTCCTGCCGGTCACTCATGCAGTTGCTTCCACTTGCTGAGGTGGCTTGCCACCTCTGTGTCCCCCTAGCAGCCCCTTCTCTGCTCAGTCCCGATGCCCGGCCCCTCCCTGCCATACTACTCCAGTAATAGCCCCCACATGGCCCCTGGACCTGGCCCTCCAGGCCTGGGGCCCACGCAGGAAGGAGGCCTCCCACTCCCGGTGCTCTCCTCTCCCAGCCTCTTGGTCCCCGCACCCCTCTGTCCCCAACCTTGCTCTCCTCTAGACCCACGCAGCACCCCTCCAGGTGCCAGGATTTAGAGGGTGCTGTTGTTACGGGCTGGGGCCTTCTGGGAAACTGAGGCAGCGCCAAGACCCCCTTTCTTTTTTTTTTTAAAATATTTTTTTAGTTGTAGATGGACACAATGTCTTTATTTTATTGGTTTGTATGTGGTGCTGAGGATCGAACCCAGGGCCTTACGCATGCGAGGCAAGCGCTCTACTGCTGAGCTACAATCCCAGTCCCTCCAAGACCCCATTTCAAGGCCCGATTCTGGTGATCAAGTTGGAAAGATCTCAGACACGCTCCTCAGAGAGACAGGCAATGAGTTTGCTCGATGGGATGGGCAAGGCGACACTCTCAAGGGACAGAGGGGTCCTCTCATTGGGGCTTGAAGTGGGTCTTTCTGCTGCCTCAGTTTCCTGGAAGGCTGCAGCCCTGTAACACTGTTGTGGGGCTAGAGGGACAGTGTCTCCTGGGATCTGGGGGCTCCTTGGGTCCTTCTTTTCTCTCCACCCTTCTCCCTGGGTGACTTCATCGGTTCCCATGGACCTAAATATCCTTAAGCTGATGGTTTCCAAATCCGTCTCTCCAGCCCTGACCTCTCTGACCTCCGGACCCGCACATCCGGCCATCCACTTAACAGCTCCCTTCGCGGGGTCCCCGCCATGTCACACAGACTGTGGCCAAGATGGGCTTCTGAGTTTCTCTCCCCGGGCCTTTCTCAGCCCCTCCTGTCTTCCCCATCCAGAGACCCAGCACCAGCTCCTCCACGAGCTCCATCCAGAAGCTTCCCATGGGTCACTGCTCGGGGCCCACGTCCACTCTGGGAAACTCATCTGCGTAATGTGCTGCTCAGATCCAGCCTGGGTGCAGAGCGGGGCCTGTGAACACAGCACGACCAGAGCCACTCCACATGAAGATGTGGACTCCCGGAGCCCCTCCAGGGACACACAGGGACGGAGCACTTCCTCCCAACCCCAGGGTGGAGCCCAGGGTTGTGCCCTGGAGAAGAAAGCAGGCCTCGTCCCTCCTGGAGGCGTTTCCCAGGGACACCCTCCAATGGCGGTCACATGGCCATAAAGTGAGGGCCCCTTGGGGACTTGCATCATCTTCCCAGCCAAGACAGTGAGCAGGGAGCCGGCCCCTTATGCCACCAGCAGGACCACCCTTGGGCCACCCCTCATCTGGGCCTCCTTCCTTCTTTCTCGAGCGAAAGGGCCTGGTAACTCTGCCATTCTCCTGCTGGCACCACCAGAGGGGATCAGTGCAGCCTCAGAGTCACAGACACACATGGTCAGCGCCCTTGAGTCGTAATAGCCCTGGTGGAAAACCAAATGCCCAGCACAGGGGATGGACACACTGGCCGGAGGCCTGGCCTGGCCTCTCCTGCTGTTTCTCTGCATTCTCTCATGCGGCAGCCCCAGGCTGAGCCTCGGTTTCTTCCTGTGACATGGGTTACTAGGCAGTGGGCAGGATCCGGCTGACATCACCCAGGGGCTCCCAGTTAAGTGTGGAGGGTCTTCCTACAGGGGCGGTGTGGGGCCAGGCTCCAGACAGCCCCAGACCCTCCGCTCAGCCATCATGGTCCTGCCCCTCAGCCTGTGTCAGCCCAGCAAGGAGGGCCGGCCGGGGACGGCGAGGCCTGGGACTGCAGCCCTGTCCCCTGAGGGCCCCGTATGTTGGGTGTAACAGGAAGGGTCAGAGGTCATGTTTAAATGCGGGGGAGCCCAGGGCGGTACCTCCTGGCCATACAGCTGTCCAAGTGGCGTGGGCGGGCGGTCCCTTGGAAGGTCTGGGACAGAACACCCGGCCTTGGTCACTCATCTGACCAGTCACGCAGAGGCAGTTTGAGAGGACAGAGAGGCAAACCTGACCCTGGGGAGGGACAGGGACTTGGGAAGATCCCAAAGCCTGGGATGGAGTCCAGGTAAGAGAGCAGATGACCTGCACACAGACACGAGTGGACAGGGGCAGCTGGCTGGCCACAGCTCCCTATGCCCTGTCTGGTGGCCAGTTCCATTAGTCCAGGGTCTGCAGCCAACAAGGGTGCCCCTGGCAACCTCAGGCTAGCCTCGATGGCCCCCGTGTGGTCCCCACAAGTCCCATCGTCCACTGCGACTGGTCCTCTTGAGAGTCCCACACCCAGCACATGCAGGAGCTCAGCCACGTGCACTGGGTAAGCATCTCTCCCCTGGGTGGGCTACACCTGGTTCGAGAACCTCGGCGAGCTGGCTCTCCAGGGCTGCAGAACAAATTGTGGTTGTCCCTTGATGTGCGCAGGGCTCGGTGCCAGGACCACGCAGATGCATGTGCTCGGATACTCGAGTCCCTTACATAAGACGGCGCTGTACTTGGACAGAATCTGCACACATACCCTCCTGGATACTGCGATCATCTCTAGTTGACTTGCGACACCTCGTACAACCTAAATGCCGGTAAATCCCCAAACTCTGCTGTTGAGGAACAACAAGAAGGAAAAATCTGTGCGGGTTCAGTATGGATGCAAATTCTTAAAAATACCGCCAATGCGTGATTGGTTGAATAAGCAGATGCAGAACCTGGAAACACACAGGGCCCGCTGAACCACCGACTTAAAAGCTTAGTGGGCCTCTATTTCCTGTGTTAAGGTTTGGGTGGGTGGAGGGCCGGGGCTCAGCTGACTCTTCTGTCTCTGGGGGTGGAAATCAAGGTGTTGGCTGGGCCTGAGTCTCATCTGAGCCTCAGGACCCTCTCCCAAGCCCTCGTGATTGGGAAGAATTTCTCTCCATGCAGCTCTAGGTCGTTGGCACCTCCAGGGCCTCTGGGGCAGTGGCTCTTACTTCTAGATCACTTTTAGAGGGTCTGCCTGATTGTCTCAGCCCACCCTCCCCTTTGGTCAACTCAAAGTCAGCTGAGGAGGGACTTCAGTCACCCCTGAAGACCCCTTCATGTTTGCCATCGTATGGATTCTAGGGAGCAACACCCACAGCATTCACCGTCCTGCCCACACAGCAGAAGGGCGCACACAGGACACAGTCACCGGGGATGGGAACATTGGGCACCTCTTAGACTGCCACCAGCCACACTCTCCTTGGCTCAGAGCCTGAGTCCTGGCCCCAATGGGGCGTCAGTAAGCTTTGAGGGGTGTCAGCCAGGGAGGGAGGAGGAGGGCATGCTGGGTGGGCATCTTCCACAGGGCTGGGGCCCACATCTGAAAGAGTTGCCATGGTAACCAGTGCTGTGGTACTACAAGGCTTCCAAAGCCTCCTGGGTGAGTGTGGGGGGCTACGTCTGTCTGTTCCCAGGCCAGGGCCTGGGCAGAGTGGCCCCTGCCCGTTCCTCCGGGGGCCAGGCACCTTGGCAGGCTCACTGTGCCCCTGCATGACACCTTCTCCTCTGGCTCCTCATCTCTGCCGTCCCTACATGGCACCACAGCCCCCAAGGGCTGGAGGCATGGGGTTCCTGGCTAACACCTGTGGCACAGGCTTCTGCCCTGCCCATCTGGGCCTCACCCGTAAACTGGTGGTCACAACACTTGGTTGACATGAGGTGAGACAACACAGCAGTGCCCACACCCATGGCCTCTCTTCATCCTCCAAGATGGTCGAGAGGCAGGTGTTGCAATCACCTGCTTTGTAGCTTGGTAGACGGAGGCACAGAGGGCTAAGTCGTGTACACACCTGGGGACCGTCTGGTTCTATGCACATAGGAAGGGCTTCCCCCACCACTACAGGGGTCTCCGGGCTCGCTGTGGTGAGCTGAAGACCGACCCTGCCCTCCACATGTGCTGTGTGACCTTCAGCAAGCCACCAGCCCTCTCTGTCCTGTACCTGTAATGATTTTCTGGGGGCTGCTGTCACAAAGTGCCACAGGCCCAGGGGGCTTCAATAATATAAAGTTATTGTCTCACAGTCCTGGATACCAGAAATTCATGGTCAGGGGGCAGCCAAGCATTCCTTCTGAGGCTGTGAGGGAGGGATCTGTCCAGGCCTCTCTCCTGGGCTGGTCCACGGTCATCTTCATGTTCACATGGTGTCCTCCTGTGTGCATGTCTGTCTCTGAGTCCAAACTCACCCTTTTCGTAGGGACACTGGCTGTGTTGGTTTGGGGACTTCCCCAGTGTTCTCATTTGAACTTAAATAAGTCCATGAAGGCTCTTTCTCCAAAGAAGGTGACATTTTCTTACTGGAGGGCAGGACTCCAGCATGGGAACTGAGGCGGGCATCCACCCGCAGCAGGCCCAGCTGGAGCACCTGTCCTGTTGCTCTTGCTGCTCCTCAGGTGGGGAGTGGCAAGCACCAGGGCTGGTCAGGGCCATCATCTATGTCCACGCCTTGGGCTTCACGTGGGCCCCTGGGAGGCCCTGCTACTCTCTGTTCTCCTGTGTGGCTATTTCAAGTATTGATCCTCTGCCCTGGGGTTTATTTGCTGGGTGTCAGGTGCGTGACCAATGTGTACCCTGGGACCGCTGAGTGGGCTGCTTCCCATGACTCAAGTGGACACATACGAACTGGATGTGGTTGGAGGACCTGGCTGGAGCATGTGCCCAGCTGCCTGGGAGCCCCACAAGGCCGGGCTGCTGTCCCTCCTGGCAGTGGCTGCTATCAACACCCAGCCTTGGGAAGTGGTTTCTCTAAAAGCAGAACCTGGGGGAATTCTTTCCTGTGAAAGCAGAAAAGAAAGTTCCTTGTCCACCCCTCCCGGGCTGCTCCTCCTCTCTGCAGGCCTGGTTCACCCTGGGGCAGGGAGTGAAAAACTTCTGTTCAGGCTGTTTAAAAAGAAGCACGTCTTGGGCCTGAGCGTCCCTTGGCACTTCAAAGGGCTGATTCCAGACCTGACCGGAAGTTCATCACGTGCTCCTTCCTCCATTGAATTTTGCTGCCCGGGTTGTGCTGTGAAGCCTAAGATTTCCTCACCAGGGTGGAGAAACGCCCACGGTAAGGTCACCATCACCTGTCAGCTAGGGGTTCCCTACACGCAGGCTGCGCTTGCGACCAGCCTCCTTTTGTGCGTTTTAGCGCAACAGCCGCCCTCCCAGTGTCTTCACTGGGCACTTGCAGTGAAGTTGGTTCTTGGCCTGCCCCGCATCCTGTCCACTTCTTTTCCTTTTTTTTTTTTTTGAAATTAATCATCTTGTTTTCAGGGAGCCGTTTCAGAGTTGCAGAGAAGTCGAAAATCAAGCGCAGAGCTTTCTCACCCGTCCCTACCCTGGTTCCCGGGGACTAACATGTTGCGTGGGTGACTATTGATGAGGGGTCCATATCGATACCTTCCGGTTAATCGCAGGCCACAGATCCATCGGCCCGCTGCACTGTCTGTGTGAGGTCCCGTGACACACCCGCCCTCAGGCGCCTCCACCGCCCTGCCCTCCCCTGGCCACGCTGGTCTTCACGAGTCTCCGGAGTGTCACCTGAAGCAGACTGTCTGAGAGGTGGCCTTGCGCAGCGGCCTCTCCAGGTGGGCGCCCTCCCGGCCTCGCGCGGCGGCCTCTCCAAGTGGGAGCCCTCCCGGCCTCGCGCGGCGGCCTCTCCAGGTGGGCGCCCTCCCGGACAAGCGCAGGTAAGCTTCCCGCAAATCAAGCAGGGGTCCCCGGGCGCCGCCCTTTCCGTCGTGGAAAGGGTCCCGTCTGGACGGGCCCCCCTCGTCCACTGGAGGACATCTTCGTTGCTTGTGTTCTGGCGCCTGAGAGTTGCCAGGCTACGGTGCCCCAAGCGAGGCCGGAGGGTGGACCCCGAGGCAGCGTCTGCACCGCCCGCCTCGCAACCTGCTGCCCGGCTGACCCCGCCCCAGCCCGCAGCCAGCCACGCTGATTGGCTCAGGGTAGGCCAGCCAATGAGAGCACGCCTTCCGCCCAGCCACACTGATTGGCTCGGGGACGACCACGTGGCCAACACCAGACCAATGAGAGTTCGACTTGGGACTGGGCTCCCCGGGAGGCAGGAGCTGCCTGCTGCCGGGAGGAGTGAGCCCAGAGCAGGCGGCGGACAGTGGAAAGGGAGACGTCGCGGTGCCGTCGCTGACGCCCCTGAGCCCCGTGGGGCCGGAGCCGACAGCGGGGCTGTCCAGTTACCCGCGTCAGCCCACTCAGCGTTTTCCTAAGAGTGTTTCTGTCACTTGCGACCACAACCCCTAGGACACGTCTGTGTGACTCCTGAGTCAGGAGGTGTGAACCATTTAAATGACGGCAGCCAGTTCCAGACCCTGACTAGGCTGTGACTTGTGTGAGCAGGACTCGCCACGCCCTTTCCAGAATGTCACAGGAATGGACTCAGCACAGAGCCCCCCATCCTAGCTTTGTTCACTTTGTGTGATACGTTCTTTGGGCACTTGTGTTCTCCATTCCTTTTCCTGGCTGAGTAGTATTTCTCTGAATGGATGTGCCCCAGTGCATTCATTCCCTCTCCAGCTGAGAGACATAGGGTTGAGAAGATGATGAACAGAGCTGCCATCTACAATCATGTTCAAGTTTTTCGTGCAAGTGAGTTAATGAGTCTCCACAATCCAAGAAGCTGTGACGATTTTGTGTCAAGGCGTTTGGGCCCTGGAGAGACTCTCCTTGGCCTTACCACATCATCTCCTGAACTCAGCACAGTCTGGGACAGAGAAAAGAGGAGAATGCCTGCTATAACTTCGTCAAGAAAGGGCAAAGAGGACTTCTTTATTTCTTCCTCTTTGTGCAGTGCCACCAGCAGACAAGAGACTCTAATCCAGTGGGGTAAATGTTATTTTGTCATGTGTCTGAAATATGGGAAGATTAAATCAAGCTAATTAACATACCTATTACTTGTTTCTATATACCAAAACATCTCACGGCACCTACCCCGTATAATTATGACTTGTCAATCAAAAATAATGTAAAGAAGAAAAAAGACTAAAGTTCCCAGTAGACCCAGGATGGAAGTACTAATGATCACGGTGATAGGACATGGTGAGCTGACAGTTCATGGAGACCTGATGTGACTTCAACACCCACGTGTCACCTTCTTCTGACCTCACAGTAACGTTCCAAGGTGTCACTGCAAAGAGACCTGGAGTTTGTGTTCCTGCTCTGGGGCAGATGAAGGGTCACACTTTCTGTCCTGTCCATGACCCACAATTGGCCTCAGCCTCTGGCCAGGAGTCTGCAGCAGTGGGCCACCCAGAGGGGCAGGTGAGAGCCCAGGGAGACGACCAGCAACCAGCAAAGAGTGAGGAACCATAGAAAGACCAGCACGGCGCTGGGCGGCAGTCGGCGCTCTGCACAGAGAAAGGGGAAACCGAGGCAGCTGAAAGGGGCCGGGCAGGGCGGCTGCTGCAGTGCCCAGGCCAGCAAAGCCTCTCCAAGGAGGGTCGCTGGGCAGTGAGGGAGAGACTCCAGGAGGCACGTGGGTGCCAGGGTGGGGGAGAGGGAGCAGAAGGTGGGAAGCCCCTGGTGAGGGTGCTCACTGGTGCGATCTGCAGGGAACCCGGCCGGGTGTGGCCAGGTGAGCGGGGCAGGCAGGAGCCATAGGTCAGCGGCACCGGCGGGCAGTCCCCCAGCCCGGCAGGGTCTCCTTACTTTGGGGCGGGGCTGTTTCTATGGGGTAAGTGTCCAGTTCTTTTGCAGGTGGCCTCCTGCGGCCAGCACTGGCCACCAGCGTGGCAGGACAGCAGAGCTGGCTGGGACAGCGCCACGTGGGCTGTGCACGGGTTAACTCGCGGCCCCCGAGGACCTTCCACCACATCCTCGCCGGCAGCCGCTTCTCTTGGTTTAAACCGGGTTCTGTTAGCGCATGTCGGCGGCTGGGGCCTTCCTGCTGAGTCACCAGCGGGGCTTGGGCCTGACCACAGGACATTTTTGAGATTCCAGGGCTGGCTCCACAGGGCAGGCTCTGGCCCTGCGGCAGGTCGGCTTCACCCGGCCCAGAATCACAGGCTTGTGGGGCTGCGGGTCCCCGGGGAGCCAAGTCCTGGGGGAGCCGAGGCAGGGTGGCCACGTGGTCGGTGCCCTCTGTGCCCTCCTTCAGCAGGACGGGGCCAGCGCGGTGCGGGCCGGGCTGCAGGCATGAGGGGCTCGGACCTGGGAGCCCTTTTACACGCTTTTGATTTTTTTATAGAGCGAACCATTTGAAGACAAAATTCAGTGCGTAAAGCTCATTTGCATGGTTTAAAATCCACAAAGGACGAAAGAACACACAGACTTGAAAGCCCACTTCCCACCCCCACACCCAAACCCACAGGGTCCTTCCCAGAGGCAGCAAGGCACCAGCTTCAGGGACATCCTCACAGGGACAGTTTATGCCTCCACAGGCAAGAGGCCCCCGTATCCACACGGAGGCACATGTGTGTTACCTCGGAGGAAACTCGTCTCTGCCTTCGACAGAGGACATCCTTTGGGCTAAGCTTCTTGAGAGTGGTGCCAATTTTGGTGACCAAGGGTGGGAAGCTGCTGGAGAATGTCACATGTGGTCAGGAAGCTGGTGGGTGGCAAATTTTTCTGAAACCCTCAGTGACCCCAAAGGTGGGCAGGGCCCCTTTCCATTTTTTGGTCTGTCCTGACAGAAGCTCCCTATTATGAAGGGACGCTGGAGTGTCTGCCCTGTGATCCTGAGATCCTGGCCCCTCTGGGCCTCAGTGTCCAAGCTGAGGGACTAAAGTGAGTCCTGGGACTGCTGGGGGTTTGGACAGAGATGGTGCAGTCCAGAGCTGGGGACAGCAGTGTCCTCTGGGAGCTGGCACTCAGGGGCACACAATGAAGAATCCCATCACCCATTGACCCCTGGAAGCTGTCTGGGTGTACAGGGGTTCACAGAACTGTAGACGTGAGGGTCTAGCTGGACCACAGCCCACAATGCACTTTGAAGGAGCTTTCTCTGGGCATCCTGTGGTTAGCCTGCCGGGGACACTGGGTGGCAAGTGAGAGACAAGATGAAGCTCGTGGGTTGGGAGGAGCATCACTGCACACACAGGGGCACCGACTGTCTTGGTCTAAAGTGACTAGAGAGTCCTGACCCCTCCCGTCACACACAAACATTCACCAGGCCTGAGCCCCTGGAGGCACAGAGCGCGTGCAGGCGCGGGATCCGTGTTCTGGATGCTGGCAACCCCCTCGGACTGGCGACCCCCTCCGGCTTTTTCTTAAGCTCACCAGGAGTCTGGAAGAAGGCCCGGGCCTCTCTAATCTGAGAAACGCAGCTGCCCCGACCTCCACAGCCTCCCAGATCCTCACCTGCCTCCTCCGTGCATGAAGAAGGCCCTACACACACGAGAGGCCTGAGAAAGGTGCCCGTTGACCTGCAGACGGTGCCCAGTGTGAGCCCAGCACCCCACCTGGAGCCGCGCCCAGGACCCAGCACCAGCCAGAGCAGTGGCCCGAATGGCGGGCAGATTGAGGGGCTTCGCTTGGGCTGAGTAAAAGGAGGAACCCCGAAAAGGACTCTGGGTCGTGACCTTCATGCGTGTTGCTGGGGACCTCACCGGTGAGGGTCGTCCCTTCCTAGACCTGCGGGCTGCAGGGAGGGGCAGCCTCTTGGGAGCAAACTGCCTCCATGCTGAGGCTCGGGAGCAAGCCAGGACAGGGAGGCCACCCTGGAGCTGGGGCGGGCCAGGAGGTGCTCATGCCACTCTCTGCTGTGCGGGGAGGTGGCATTGCAGAAGGCCAGGCCTGGGCAGCCAGAGCTTGGGCCTCTCACCTGCTGGACCCTGCGGCTTCAGGCAAGTTGACTCGCCTGGAGAAGGAGCCTGTCTCCTCGTCTCTGAAATGGGGCCAGCGGCGCTGTGCCTCTCATAAATGCTGCTGCGTCTCCTCCTCCTCCTGCTGCTGCTTTCCTGTCCTGGGGATTGAACCGGGGGTACTCCACCACTGAGCTGCCTCCCCAGCCCCTTTTATTTTTTCAAATTTTGAGACACGGTCTCACTAAGTTGTGGAGGCTGGCCTCAAATTTGCAATCCTTCTGCCTCAGTCTCCTGTGGGGCTGGGACCACAGGTGGGCAACACCCTTCCCATCTGTGGCTGCATGCATCTTAAATAAGAGAAGCTGGGCAAAGTGCCATGCCCGGTGCTGGAACCCGTGGAGGGCTCGTGTGTACCAGCCTTTCCCCTCCTGCATTTCTGCAGCACGTGGGCCCCACATGAGAGCTGGACCCGCCCTGGGAGTCAGAGTGCGGGCCAGACTGTGGTCGGCTCCCATGAACAGTGTGTGCAATGGGAAGGCCAGTCTTGTCTATAATCTTGAACTTTCTAGAGACCGTATTTAGGAAAGCAGAAAAACAAGTAAAACACGTGTAAATGACATATTTTATTAAACCAATATATCCAACTATTACAATGAACAAACACCACTGCAATTACTAGTGGCATCGTTTATGCCCCTTTCTCCTTAGGTCTTCAAAATCTGGGGCAAGTTCTGTCCCTCCAGCACCTCTCCGTGGGGACCAGCCAAGGTTCAAGTTCTCGGTTGATGACAGAGACCGACCGACCGTTCAGCAAAGAGGTGGGACAGGAGCAGCGAGGCCTCCAGGAGCAAGGTCCCCGCCCCAGGTCCTCCAGGTAGAGAAGGTGGCCTGGCCTGGAAGCAGTGCAGGCAGGGGTGTCCCTGGGAGAATTTGAGGGGGCCTGCAGCAGCCAGCCAGGTGCTGGTATGCAGGCATGGTCCCCAAGCCACACAGCATGGCTGTCCCTCCTGCTGCCTGACATTGCCCCTCACCTGTGCTGCCTGGAGCCTTCCTGCTGGACAGCCAGTCTGGATTTGCAGGTGGCCTTGGGGACACCTCTTGACTGACACAGACGTGTGCCCAGGCGGCCCCTCGTGAAAGGCCTGCTGTGGTCTGGGTGTGCTCGGCCATGCTCAGCGTCACCCGAAGCCCCTTCTCATAGACCCCAGCTCGGATGTTCGCAGTGGTGGGAAAGGGTTGCCAGCGGTCAGCTCACATGTGGGCAGACGGAGGGGCCCTTTTGTCTGGGGCTGCGAGGGGCAGTGGCCAGCAAGAGGGGGGACTGCTTCAGGCTTGAGGAAGCCCCATTACTGCCCACAGGGACAGGCTTCTTTGTCACTTGCCACGGGCTCAGCTCCTTTCCTTCTCTTTAACTGATACATTGATCAGAGCAGTGGGTACCCGAGAAAAGCAGAGACCAAGGGAAGGAGCGCCGAGAGCAAGATAAAGGGGTCCACTCAGAACCCAGACTCTTAGGACCTGCCTGGGTGAAATCAACTCCTGTTCTTTGAACTCACTGAAAAACAAGGCCATGAAACAGGACTTGCTCTAATAAAACCCCTGTGATCCACAGAGGAAAATGAACCTATAAGACGGAGTCCAGCCGGGCGCAGTGGTGCATGCCTGTAATCCCAGCACTCTGGGAGGCTGACACAGGAGGATTGCGAGTTCAAATCCAGCCTCAGCAATGGCGAGGCGCTAAGCAACTCAGTGAGACCCTGTCTCTACATAAAACACAAAATAGGACTGGGGATGTGGCTCAGTGGTTGAGTGTCCCTGAGTTCAACCCCCAGTACAAAAAAAAAAAAAAAAAAAGACGGAGTCCATGTTGTCCTCGAATCTAAAGGAAGTCTGGGGAAATGCTAATTCTGAACTTTCGAGCACCCTTCCTGCCTCTGGATCAGCAGCGCGGCACGGATCCCTCACAGTCAAGCCAGGGAAGCCACCTACCACGCAGAACAAGCTCGACTTCCCTTGATTAGCGGAAAAGTGTGCGCTGTTCAAAAAGAAACCACGCAATTTTTTTATTTTATTTTTTTAGTATTTCTGAGCCAGAGAGCAAGCAAGCGAGCACATGCGCGAGAGAGATTTGGGGGAAGCGGCTCAACTGAGCCCCTGATTTGGAAGGTGGCGTCTGGGCGGGACGGGGAGAGCATGGCTGGAAGGTGCCGGGCTGTCTTCCTCTCCCCTGGGACCCTCTGTGACCCCAGGAAGAGGGGCCTCTGCCTTCTGGACTCACCCAGCAGAGCAGCACGCTGGTCCCCGCTGAGAAGCCATGCTGACCCCGTGAAGGTGGCCCGGCTCCCTGCTGCTCCGTCCTTGGAGCCCTGGTCTGTCCTGGACGGCTGTGGGTGGGCCCCAGGCCATTTGCTTTCAGGAAGGGTCTCCCTGGCCTGAAGGTCCAGAGAGTGTCCAGTGTGTGTCAAGGTGATGAAGGAGGCTGGACACCCCAGGAAATGACCTCTGTGCTCTGAAGACTGATGGGCACCGCTTCTTGTCTTCCTCCCCAGAGCAAGGGAAGGAAACCAGGCCTTCCAGGGACCCTCTGCCACCACCAGAGAGAGGCCCTGACGGAGGCCCAGACTCACAGCACAGAGGGAGGCAGGGGCCGGCCTCAGACCTCTCCCTAGCCAGTCCTTCCGGGGCTGGTGGCAGGCATCTGGGCCCCGTCTGGAAGAAGGCCACCCCCGGGTCTCAGGGCCCTGCTGGGCTGCGGCTGAAGCCCGGGGCCCCGCCTGGGAGGGCAGTATTGAGACTTCCCAAGGTCAGCTGACGTGATGTCCTGGGGAGGTCAGTGTCCTGCCTGGCCCCGGTCCCCCAGCTGCCCTGAAGCAGAAGAGTGTGGAGGGTGGGGTGGGCGGAGGCATTTCCGGGGTCTGGGCTCTGCCCTTCACGTGGGAGCAGAGGAAGAGCCCCAGCTTCTGTGGGCCATGGCCAAGCACGTGGGGGCCGAGTTCAGCCGGCGCCCGAGGGCCATGTGGGGTCTGGGTCAGCAGGGACAGGGGCGCCTGTGGGTTACCTGGGTGGGGCACAGCGGGTGGGTCAGACCCAGTTTCTCCACCTGAGTGTCATCCTGAGCGTTGTCCTGGCCCAGGGCTGTCTCGGGTGGGCCCCGAGAGGGACTCCCCTCCTCAAGGCCCCCGGCTCTCTCCCCCAGGCACTCAGCCACCCCGCTGACCCCATCAGTGGGCACCCCTGGTGTCCCCCAGAGGTCAGGCTGGGCTGCGGACAGCTGCTGGTGCAGCGCAGGTGGACCGTCCCGGCAAGCTCAGAAGGCACTCGACGGGTCAGGAGGGAGTCCCAGAGACGCCTGCAGACCGTGGACTCTGGGCGAGCCTGGAAACAGGAACCCCCAAGGTCTTGTGCATGGGGATTCCTGACCCGCAGACCTTCTCACCCTTTGTCTACGTTCAGGCCCTGGAGCCTCAGTCACGCTAGAGACAGGTGCGTTCATGCCTCTTCCAGACCAGGAAAACGAGGCTCAGAGAGGTCGCTTCACTAGTCTGAGGACACACAGAAGACAGGACACCAAGAGGCAGAGCGGCTCTCTGATAGAACACTGGGTGGAGGGGGAGCCCCTCCTCTGCTTTTGACCCCAAAGCTTGTGCTTAGAGACCTAGGAGGGCCCCAGAGTGGCTCCTTCCACTCTCTGCTGCTCGGACTTTGTAGGGCAGGCACAAGTGACCAGTGCCATTCAGCCAGGGCCTCCCATGGCTGTGGCTGTGGGTAGGGGCAGGAGTGTGCCCCAGCATCCCCAGCCCCAGCGTGCCCCAGCCCCAGCGTCCCCCAGCCCCAGTGTCCCCCAGCCCCAGCGTGCTCCAATCACCATCTGCCAGTGACTGCAGCCCCCAGTAGCGGCCTCGGTCCACACAAGGGACCAAGTGCAGGGACCAAGGGGCAGGAACCTGGTCACATACATCTTGTCCCTCACGGGGCCCAGGGGCCTCAAGAGCCAGCAGGACACTGGCAGTCAAGGCTGCAGGACGGAGGGGGCCAGGCCTCCAGAGGAGGCAGGAGGAAGCTGGAGCCTGCCCCTGGCCCAGAGCCTCCCCCGTGGGACTCCGCAGCTCTGGGCGGGGCGGAGCAGGGACCCTGTCCTCCTACTTCCTGTGAAAACAGGAAGTTTGGGAGACGGTGGTGGGGTACAGGGTGAGCTGCCCTGAGTCCAAAGTTGGGGAACCCGGGGGCACCAAACCACCCACAGAGCCCAGGCCACAGACTGGACTGGAGACCTGGACCGGCAGTGGCCCTTGCCTGACCCTTGCTGACCTTGCAGGGACTCAAGGCCCAGTGGTCAGGGGAAGATGGAGTTGGTCAGGGCCTTTGGAGCTTGGGAGCTGGACAGAGCTGGGCTCTATCCATGGTGCACCTGGAGGGACTTGTCACCTCTCTGGGCCTCTGTCTCCCCTCCATGCTGGCCTTGTGGGTGGCTGGAGAGGGAGAGGTCCAGACACCTGGCCTTTGACCCAGGCCAGTGTTGCTCCCCCAGGACTCAGTGTTCCGTCTGTCCCTGGAGTGGCCATTCACACTGTCATGGGGCCTGAGCCAGTGGAAGGTCCCCGAGCTGGAGCATTGTCAGGAAGAGAAGGTGCCTGGAGCCTGGACCCCAGGCCCACCTCCTGGCCCCTCCTTCGCCCTCTCCTTGGCCCTTGGCTTCCTCCTCTGGGCTTCAGCCCCCGGTTTCCCTTCCTTGCAGGCAAAAGAAGCCTCTCTATGCGTTTCTATTTCTGCACCTTCCGCTTCCTGACAGTAGCCGGCTGCTGCAGAAAGTTCTGGAATCTGCAAGGCCAGCTGGTCCCAGGGCAGGATGTGGGGGCCTCGGTTTCCTCCCCCAGCAGCGACAGGGCCTGCCAGGGGCCTGTACCCGGGTGTTGGGAGGCCCCGCAGGCCAGCAGGAGAATGGCGGAGAATGGCGGAGAGAGGCGTGGGCCAGCCAGGGCCCCCAGGGGTGTGCCACACCCTGAGGCCTGCAGGAGGGGCCGCTCCTTTCAGGTATTAGCCATTAACTCTGAGATATTATGCACCTACTGCATGCCAGGTGTGGCCCAGGTCTGGGCGATCACACCCAGGGATAAACACACACACACACACCCACACACACACTGTGCTTTCTGCCATGGCCCGTGGCCCTGGTCAGAGCCAGAGTTGCCCTAGTCTGCACAGCCAAGGAATAGCAGGGTTCAGACAGGTGTTGGGATCCAGGGGAGGAGCTGCTCACTGCCTTCTTGGAAGATCGGGTATGTGTGTGTGCAAGAGACGCGGGCAGAAGAGAGACGCGGGGCAGAGGAGAGACGCGGGCAGAGGAGAGACGCGGACAGAGGCAGGAGGGGCCCCTGCAGGTGTCCTCAGCCTCTGGGCTGCAGAACGTGTTTTTAAAAAGCTCAGCATTCCCGTATTCGGGTGTGAGTTCCTTGCAACACCTCTGGCCCAGGTAAGATGGAGCAGGTGTTGGGAGGGGACGCTGGCCCTGATAAGCAGCCCTGTGCAGCTGGGGTGCTCTGCTCAGGGCCGGCAGGGCTGGGCCCACACCCGCCGCTGAGGAAGCTGAGCAGAGTCGTGCTGTCCTCGCTGGGCCTCCAGAAGGAGCTCCCGGTCCCTACTGGGTGGGAGCAGGGCTGGCCACAGTGGGAGTGGCCAAGCTGGCGCCCATGCCGGTGGCAGGGAGGGGCTGGCATCCCTGTCCCCATCTCCCCAACTGCCCCTGAAAGTGGCTCTGAATTAGTTTGTTGAATCAAATTTGAGTCACAGCTTTCATTTGTTTAAAAATTAACTTCTTCTTCGAGCAGCTTTATGCCATAAGGTTAGCCAGAGCTCCTGGTAAGAGCCACCGAGAGCATGAAACACCTTAAAATGCCCCCTCAGCGGGCACCCCTTTAAATACCTTCCCACTGGCCTGGCCGACGCTGCCTGGGAACGCACACAGGGCACTAGGCGCTGTGAAGGGGGTCCTGCCAGCCGTGCTCTCTGCGGTCTGTCCTCACAGACGGGAGTAGCACCGGCTCCTCGGCCCAGCGACCGAGCAAGGGCCACGCTGGTCCTGGCATTTCCCGTCGCAGGTCTGGGCCATGGCTTCCTGACGGACAGCCTGCAGACAGATGAAGCGGCTCTGGCGGTCCTGCCCGAGTGGGTGGCCTCACCTACGCCTGTGGGGAGGGCTCCTGGGCTGGCCCTGCAGGGGGCGCTTCTGGGTTACCCTTCTGGAAGCTTGGCGGGGGGATCCCCCTGGGAAGCCCCTCTGCCACACGCAGGGTCACTGATGAGCTCAGCAAGAGCTTTGTCCTTTATTTAAGAGGATGCCAGTATTTATCGGATGCCAGTAGCAGCACATTTCAACGTACAAAACCCAGGGGGTACTGAAGAGTCCAAGAAAGAAAGTCAGAGTAGCCCGCAGCTTTGCACACAGGTCACCCGTCCACCTGGTGCTCCAACCACGGACCTGGCTATCGATGGGGTGGACAGGCCGCTTCCTTCCTCAGAGGTGGTACCAAGGCCCAGCGCTGTGCTGGGAAGTCTGGGTGGGACAGGGGACTCCCGAGGCTCCTACTAGTGGTGGGGACTCGGGGCGGTGGGCTGGGGGCAGGCCGGCTCCCTGGTGTCCAGCGTTCCCAGACTTTTCACTACATAATTAGGCCACTCCGCTGGCCTCTTGCCTCTCACTTAGTGGATCATGATTGCTTCCCCGTGGCGCTCGGTTGTTTCTGGAAGCAGGATTTTTAATGGCTGACAGTGTTGCATGGAGCAGATTCATGAATGGCCTGTCTTTCCCACCTCCAGCTCGCAGGTATTGTGGGTGACGCTGGGACATCCCCCCTGCGCATGCGTCTTGGCACTCAGGAGGCTTCGTAGGGCCTCCAGGAGGATAAGCTACCTTGCCAAACTGCCCTCCAGAGAGCTGGTACCAGCGATATTCCCACAGCGTCGAGAGGGAGCGCGCCCCCAGCACAGCAGAGCAGCGTGTTTTCTGTCTGCAAATGGCACGTCTCTGCTTACGAGCGAGAACAAATGGCTCCTCACAGGCTTCTTAGCCATTGGTACTTGGCTTTTGAAATACCCATTTGTCTTTCAGCTGGTGACCGTGCAGCTTGTTGATCTTACTGATTTTCCAGAGCTTTCTGCATATTAAGGATATATCCATCTTCTGTTTTATGTGCTGTGATATTTTCTCAGTGTCTTTGGAATGATCAGTTCATTATTTTTTCTTTATAAAAGGAACTTTTGATGGAGTGCCTAGAACTTCTTTATATCAGTATTTTCTTTTCTGCATCCAGAAACATCTTTTCTAATGTCACTTCTACAGTGAGGGCCAACTGGCATCTCATTGGGATAGAGACTTCTGTGGCCCCAGCCACTTGCCTGCGGAGAATGAGTGTCGGGGGACACAAAGATCTTGCTCTCTGGTCCCACCCTGGAGTCTGCAGCAGAGCCTGAGGGGAGAGGAGAACCCACCCCATTTCTGTGCAAGAGGTGGCCCCGCTAGCTGACTGATGCCCACTGCAGTGGATTTGGTGACATGCCCCTGTGGCCTCATTCCTGTCTGTAGACAGGTGAGTCCCGCAGGACGTGTCGTCTTCTGGCTCTGACGCCGTCCTCCTTTATTTTGAAATTATCCTGGTGTCCCTGTGTTTGCTACTTCATTCATTCACCAGCCAGGACTAAGGATCCAGGAACGGCAAACTTGGGAGTTGGAGAAGAATCAACCAACAACGGTGTCTGGCACGGCCAGGTGGTCACAGCCACAGGGGACACAGGGTGTGGTGGGGTGCCGAGTGTCTTACCTGTGGCGTGGGGGGCTGTTCTCACAGGCACTGGAGGAAGGGTCAGCTACAGTGCTTATGGTCTGTTCCAGGCAGGGGGCCACGTGGGCAGAGGCCCAGGGGTTGGTTCTGAGACCAGGCCTTGGCTCTATGGACACCGGCCGCCTGGCTAACTCCCTCCATCTTCCCACTCCTGAAACGCTGCTTTCAGAACCCACAGAGTGGGTGTGTGTGTAGCAGGCGCCATGCCAGAGCACTGTGCCAGGGTCCCTGTGCCATCTACAGTGCCCTGTTGGAGGGCAAGGGGGACAGGGCCAGGCCCTGGGGCACGCGTGTGGAGGGGTCGTTGGTCTCCCGAAGTCCCCATCTTGCAAGTGACATGTCTGGAATACATGGCTCTAGCCCCACTGAGAGGGTCCGCGGACCCGTCTATGATGTCCAGTTCCTGTGTTCTGGGCAGCTTGACTTACAAGTAGTGATTCCAGAAAAGAACAAGCATTTTACTTTTGTGGCACCTCCACTGCCCCAAGTTCCCACACATCCACCCCCAAGAAGCCGACGGCCTGAGAAGGGGGCATTCTGCTGAGCTGAGCCCCCTCCCATGATGGTAGGGCTCTGCACTACAGGACACTCTGGGTAGGGAGGAGGATACCCTGCTCGGGAAGAAAGGCCGCTTCCCCCGCCATTGGCAGCCCTCCATAAGAACATGGAAAGAGCCTTCAAGGGAGCCACAGCCCTCCAGGGCTCCCCCACCCCTCAGAGGGGCACCTTGGGTTCAGAGGGGCAGGTGCTGCTGAAGGTCACACTCCAAATACTGCTGGAGGGGCTCGGGGTGTGGAGACTGATGCCAGCAGATCGGCAGGAGTCAGGTGGGAAAAGCCTCCCTTGGCCTGGCCCTGGGGAGCCACATCTTCAGCTCTGGCAGTGGGTAAAGTCCAAGTTATTTCTCTCCAAAGCAAAGGTGGATTTGCCAGGTCACAAGTAGCAAGTCAGAAGGGAGCGTGGGAGCCTTGCGGCCAGCTCCACAGGGACAAGAGACCGTGAGGACTGTGAGTGACTGGGCACCAGCCAGATGGACCGCACGCCACCTGCGCTGCATCGAGAGCAAACAGAGCTGGCAGCCCCCAGGGAGCACGGGGATCGATCAGCAGCCCCAAACCTCAGCACCGGGAAAAGTTCTGGACCTGAGGGCTTTACGGGTGAAATCCACCAAACAGTGAAAGAATGAGCGCCAGTTCCTAACACATTCGCGGCCAGTGTTACTCCAACACTAAAGCCAGATAAGGACTTCACAAGAAAACTAGAGAGTAATACCCCTTGGGAACACAGAGGCTAAACCACCAAATAAAACATTAGCAACTTGAATCTAACAGCATATTAAAAGGATTATTTAACATGGCTACGTGGGATTTACCCCAGGAATGCAAGGTGTTTCCACTTAAGAAAATCAATCAATGTAACACATCACAGTCATGGAATGAAGGCGGGAAAGCCCCACATGGGCAGCTCAATTGATGTGGGAAAGGCATTTAACAAAACCCAATGCCTTTCATGATAAAAACTCTAAGAAACTAAAAATAGAGGGGAAATGGCTCAAGATGACAAAGAATATTTATGGCAAGCTCACAGCTAACATCACGTTAATGTTGAGAGACTGAAAGCTTTTTCCACAAGATAAGGAACAGCACGAGGATGTTGTCTCTCACCGGTTCTTTCCAACATTGTGCTGGAAACTCAGAGAAGTTCTAGCCAGAGCTATTAAGGAAAGACAGAGAGAGGGGGAGAGAGAGAGAGAGAGAGAGAGGAGAAGGAAGGGAGGGAGGGAGAGAGGGTAGGAGGGAGAGAGCGAAGGAGAGAGGAGGGAGGGAGAGAGAACGCCTTCCAAATTGGAAAGAAAGTGGTTAAAAAAAAAACAAACCTTCCCTATTCACAGATGTCATGATCCTGTATATAGAAATTTCCAAAGAATTTATTAGAAAAATAACATATGATTTCATCAGACCTGCATGGCACAACATCAGGACACAAAAATCAGTTGTTTTGGGAGCTGGAGGGGATGGATCTCAGTGGTAGAGTACCTGCCTAGCATGCCCAAGGCCTTGGGTTAACTTCCCAGCACCCACTCCCCAAATTCTACATGTTTCTATAAACTAGTAATTACTAATCTGAAAAGGAAATTAAGAAAGCTATTTAAAATGCCATTTAAAAGAATTAAATACTTCAGAATAAATTTAAGCAAGGAGGCCAAATATATATATAGTATATATTTATATATATATCTATAGTATATATACATAGTGTATATATATATATAGCATATATATAGTGTGTGTGTATATATATACTATGAAACTCTGCTGAAAGAAATGGAAGCCCCAAGTAAATGAAAAGACATCCCATATTCATGGATAGGAAGAGTCAACATTGTTGTAACACTAACTAAAATGTTCTAAGATACCACACAATTACACTAGCACTCCAAGAATCCTTTTCACAAAATAGAAAAGCCAATCCTCAAATTCATATGAGGTTCAAGGACCCCAAACAACCAAAACAAGCTTGAAAATCAGTGAAGTTGAGAACATGCACTTTCCAGGGTCAAGACCAACTACAAAGCTAGAGCAATTGAAATAGCATGGGCCTGGCATGCAAACAGACATGTAAACCAATGGAAGAGAGCAGAGAGCCCAGAGATCAACCCTCATGCCCAGAGCCAACTGATTTTTACAAGGTGGTAAGACCATTCAATGGAGACAGAACAGTCTTTTCAACAAATGGTGCAGAGAAAACTAGACTTCCACATACAAAAGGATAAATTTGGACCCTTATACAGAACCTAACTCAAAAGGGATCAGAGATCTCAACTTAAGAGCTAAAACTATATAATGCTTTAATAAAGAAAATGATGGGGAAAATCTTCACTGAACACACATTTCACAATTTTGTGGCTATGATATCCAAAGCACAGCGACAAGAGAAAAAAGATCAGCTAGCTTTCATCACAACCCAGATATTTTTTGTATCACAAGATTATTAAGAAAAGGAAAAGATAATCTAAGAATGGAAGAAGGTATTTGTGAATTGTGTATCCACAAGAAATGAATATTCAGAATATGTAAAGAACCTCTTCGATTCAATAACAAAAACAAGTAAGAGATATGAATGGATGTTTCTTTAAAGGACATACAATTTTATGGCCAAAATGCACATAAAAAGATGCGTGTCACCCTTGGCATCAGGGAAATACAAGTCGGAACCACAGGAAGTAGGAAGGAGCTGGCTGGCAGCAGGGGCTGGAGAGGGGGATAATGGTTAGGTGGGGACAGAGTGCCAGTTCGGAAAGAGGAAGACACGCTGGAGACGGCTGCTGGTGATGGGGCCCAGCAGTGAGTGGGCTGAAGGCCCTGGGCCTGTGCACTGACCAGTGGTTAATGTGATATGATTTTATTTATATTTAATGTGACTAAAACATGAAGTGAATTGTTATATGGATGGAAAAAAAATAAAAGTCAAGGGGCAGCTTCCCTGCTCACCACCCACACCTCCACTTGCTGGCCTAGCTGTCCCTGGAGTAGTAGTGACGGAAGTGAATGTCCCTCCATGTGACCAGCCCCCAGATGCTCCAAGACAGCACAGCTCTCCCCAGGCCTCAGGGTTCCTGCTGTCAGGCACTCGGCATGAGCTTATGGAGGCAGGTGGCACCCACAGAAAAGGGCAGCAGTCAGAGGGACAGCTGGAAAGGGTCACAGCCAGCACCTCCCCACAAGCCCGTGTCCCCTCCAGTCATTGCTCTGCGAGCAGCTTTGCCCCTGTAGAGCAGTTTGCTGGCTGTGAGCTGGACACTCTGCAGGGTGTGCGGGCCAGCTTCCTTATCACTGGGCGGGTGGCCTCGCATGTGGGTAACGCTCCCTGTCCGTGCACCACAGCCGCTGGAGGAGGCTGCATCCCGGCAGGCCCCCCGCAGCCTGGCTGCCCCTGCCCCAGGACAGGGCTCTGGCACTGTGGCCAGCGGAGTGGGAGCATCCCTGCGGGTCCTAGGCTAGCCCACACTTGGTGTTGCTGGCCTTTTTCTGTGGGACCCTACTCTAGGACACACTGCCCTCTGCTTCTACCTGTGCAGAGCCACTCGGCCCTCGATGCCTCCGGAGGCGCGACTTCGTGACCAGATCCCGTTGCACACCACCTCTGTGGAAGCTGCAGAAGGAAAGGACAGAGGTCCCTGGGCCATGACAGCTCAGATCCCAGAGCCCTCAGCGCCCCAGCCAGGCAACTCGCAGCCCCCATGTCCTGTGCTACAGTTTGGACCCAAAGACTTTGTGTCCCAAAGCCGTGGTCACCAGCCTGTAGCACCGTTAGATGGTGGGGCTTTAGTGGAAGGAACTTGGGTCGTGGGCTGTGTCCTGGAGGGGTGCCGGGACCTGGCCTTCCCTGCTCCTGGCTGCCGTGAGTTGCACAGTCCTTCGCCGCCACGGGCTCCTGCATGCTGTGTGGCCTCACCACGGGCCCAAAGCAACAGGCCACGTGGCGATGGTAGACTGAAGCCTCTGACACCATGAGCCAGAGTGAACCTTTCTTCTTTAAGTTGGTCGCCTCAGATATTTTGTTGCAGCTCCAGAAACCGACACACCCCGGACACAGTTGCCATGATGTGAGAAGACCCCAGCAGCTCCCAGCAGCTCCATACCACCAGGAGCTCTGGCAGGTCCTCACCTGCTGGGCCCGTGCCACCTCCTTCCCAAGGGAGGTGACAAGCCACGGCCCCCCAGCCTCTCAGGGATGCAGGACTTCAGACAGCTTTGTCACTGCACAAGGCCAGCAAGCGTGAACTGCTGTCCCTTTCCAAGGTGCCTTTGTGGAGACGCTGGGGGTGGGTGGACTCCATGGACAAGCTGTGGGCCCCTCGCCTGCTCTCTCAGCCCCAACTCTCCGAGTGCTGGCTTGCTGGGTCCCTGTCCCTGAGTTTCCAGCGTAGCCTCCCTCTTCCTCTGCCTTGTTCTTGTTCTCTCTTGGAATCTCTTTCCTCTCACTTGGCAGGTTGGGGACACCCTCTAACTGCTGAAGCTCCCTTCCCTGGATGGGGGTCCCAGGAGGCACACGACACACCCACAGGGAGCCACCCCATCTCAGTCACAGTCCCCAGCAACTGCTCCAGGAACCCATGGACCCTAGGCCCTTCTGCCAGCCAGGAACACCCACAGCCTCCTGCTCAGCAGCCGGTGGGAACCAGGGTACAAGTCCAGGGTGGAGGCAGGAGGAGTCACCTCACTGCAGCCCCTGCATCTCCACAGTCCCCCCACACAAAGGTGCCAGCACCGTCCCAGGCCTGGAGGAAGCACCCTGCATTCTGTTGAAATTAAACCCAGGAAGGACGTTGCTTGGACATTGCTGATGTTTCCTGCCACCTCTCTGTGCCAGGCCTGTGCCCACACATTCTCACGTCAGTGAAGGTGACCTTCATGGGGACCTGCTAGGGACCTGCCTCTGTCACCTTCAGTTTATAAGCAAGGGAATGAGGCCAAGGGGGTCTGTGGGCACTTGTGCCACCCCAACTCCTGGAGAAGACACGGGGAAGCCCCTAGGGAGGATGCCCAGCAGGCTTCAGAGGGAGAATCTCACTACTGTTGGAAGGGTCAGGGGAGGCAGCCTGGGCAGGGCAGGGCAGGGCAGGTGGGGGCCAAGGGCACCTGGCAGAGAGCACCACATGTGTGGAAGCCAGAGGTGAGGGGGTCAGCTCCAGGGAGCCGAAGGCACTAGGTGGGCTCCAGGACCATCGGGCAGGGCTGGGGCAGCCCAGGGAGAGCCACTCATCATACGATGGGGAACTCGAATGTCCTCAGGTTCTGAGTTTTCTCTCAGAATGAAAATATGGAAAATTCCTCTAGTGCTCCCTGGACGGACACGGCCTTCCTTCCCGCCCTCCCCTCTGCCTCAGGGGGCCCAGAGGTACGGATCTGGCTGGAGCTGCTACTGGCTTGTCCTTTCGTCTTCTGCTGGCCCTAGTCATCCACTCTCAGTGCCCACCCACCACCTGCCATGCACCCATCCATCTCTCCATAACCTACCAGGCGTCCCCCACCCCATGCCCTCCCGCCTCCACCCGCCCACCCCCTCCCACCACCCACCCACACTTGAGCCCACCCCATCCTTTCGCCCATCTCCCCGCCTGTGCGTTAGTGCAATTTGTGTCACTACAGCAAAATGCCAGACTGTATTAGGGTGACTTAACAGGAGAGGCGGGGATCCAGCGGGCAGTTCTGGGCTCAAGGCGCGGCACAGGCGTGGTCTGGGCTGCTCGAAGGGGTGGCATCCCTATAGCCGGGCGTGTGTGCGAGGAAAGGACACGTCTGAACCAGGGGCAGGAGCGGCTCAGGGGCCCCACGCACACTCACTCCGGCACGCACACCCGTGTGCGAGGGCAGAGTGTGTACACGCTTGTTCCCAGACGGGCATGGAGGCCGGGGCGCGGGCAGGGGCTGCGGGATGAGCAGAGGCGCTCGGCCTGCGGCATCAGCCCGCGCCTGGGCGCACGGCCGGTGCGTGTGGACCTCACGAGCTCACGGGCACCCGGCACACACCCCAGCCACGTGCACCTGGCGCCCAGAGCAGCCCGTGTGGGGAGGGTCCCACGTTCCTCGCTGCCGGCCATTTGGAACCCACTTAACTGCTGTGGAGAAAAAGAGCCCCGGAGTCAGAGTCAGGCCGCCCGGCGGGCTGGGCCTCACCACGCCCTCGGCTGCCTGGTCACCAGACCAGGCCGGGCTCAGGAATGCGGGGCAGAGGACGGGGGGGCGGGGACGCCCTCGCCCGTGGTTTAGACATGCCAGCCTGGCGTGCCAGCCCGGCCCTGCCACCTGCCAGGCCCTCCGTGGGCACGGGCAGGAGCGGGCCTGGTCAAGGGCAAGGCCACCAGGGTGGGGCCTGCTCCTCGCAGCCCCTGCCCAGCCGCCTCTCCTGCTTCCTTCTTGCCCTTCAGGCCTGGTGCCCCCGCCCTGGCCCTGCTGTGGCCCCTGGGGTTGCAGCCCAGCCCCCGCTGACCACCACTGCAGGCGGCTCCTCGAGGCTCTGCAGGCCCTCTGGGCCACCGCACAGCCACCACCAGCGCCGAGGACGGCGCGTGGTCCCAACCCGCCTGCCCAGCATGGTGTCCTCACTGCCTAAGGGGTGAGGCCTGTCCCCTCGCGCTGGCTCCCCCTGTACCCTCCAGGTGACTCCACTTCCGCTCATTGCCCTTGAAGCGGGTCCAGCCAGGGACGCTGGGTGAAGCCCCCTGAACAGGCTGGCGCTCCTGTGCCCAAGGGCTTCCCCAGCTGGCCGCCTCAGGCCTGGGGATGGGCGCCCCGGCCAGCCCTCCCCGACAGCAGGCACACTGTGGTCAGGAGGCCTGGGCCCAGCACCGCCCTGTGGTTGCCCGTGATGTGTCCCGGCAAGGGCTTCCCTCGGGTGGCAGAGGGACCCACTGTCCTCAAGGCCCACGTGACCCCATGGGGTCACGCCTGGCTCTCCCACCAACACTGGTTCTTCTGGCAGTTTCTTGACTGAAACACTTTGTCACTGTCTGGTGGCCAGAGCCCAGGGACACTAACTTGAGGGGTTGGGTTTGATCCCAAAGGAACCTGGGAGCTGCAGGGGCAGATGCCTCCTATTTACATGGGGCATTGAGAGGTCTCCGGCTGCCCCTGGAGAGCACCCCCAGGGCCTGGGGCCTGGACCTAGGCCTGGATTGGCCTTCCGTGACCTGGGCTGTCCCTCTGCTGACCTCTGCCCCACGGTGGAGGGGCCTGAGTGTGGGGGGGGCAGGATTCAGTGCTCAGGGGGCAAATGGTCTTCCTGTGATACACAAAGCAGGGGATGGACGCAGGGGATGGACGCAGGGCAGCGGCCTCGGCGCTGCTCCTTCCCACACACCCCTCCCCCAGCCCGCTGCCCTCCCTGGCCCCTCGGGAGGGAGCAGAAGCCTCCTCTTTCCCAGGCCCAGGGAAGGGCAGGCCCTGGGGTGTGGGAGCCGGCGGAGTCACTCCTTTCCCTGGGCTGAGTCCTAACTCAGGAGGAGCTGACGGCTGGTCTCTCCACACGCCTTGAAGCAGAAAGAGAGGTACAGAGAGGGCACACCAGGGCCACACCGCACACGATGGGCGGAGTCCGCCTTCCCTCTCCGCCTTCCCTCCACATGCTGGAGACCTGTCTCCACCTCCTATCCATCTTTCTATCAGAAGGGGTTGCTTTTCTTTTAAATTCAAGTGCAAGTTACTTGCAGTGAAGCACCTGGGTCTCATGTGATGGTCGGTGACCTCTCACCTGTGCCCACTCCTATGTCACCTCCACCTGGCTCCTGAGACGGAACGCTCCCCTCACCTGGACAGTTCCCTCATACCCTTCTAGTGGATCACCGTAGGGTCACCTGGTGGCTCTCAGACTGTGCATAAATGGACTAAAATGGCATCTTCTCTTTAGTTCCGGCTTTTGTTGAGCACGACGTTTCAAGGATTCTGGGTGCTGTGTGTACCATGGCCTGTCCCTTTTCTTTGCTGAGTAATATTTCACAGCAAAGATCTACCATCTACACCTGCTGGTGTTCATGAGGGTGCCTCCAATTGGAGTGGGATGAATGTGTTTCTGTGAACTTCCGTGCATGAGGCAACTCTCTGGGGACATCTATGCTTGTTTCCCCGGGGTGGTGGGTTTGCTGAGCTGTAGGGAGACCAAGATTTAGCCTTATGAGAAACTGTGATTCAAAATGCCTTTAAAAATTGCTACGGAAAATGGCAAAACAGGGAAGAAAGAGATGAACTCTGGAAGCCATCTGCCCCGGGATGGCGGTCAGCTGTCCCCAGAGTCTGGGAGAGTTTCCCTGCGTGTAGCAGGACAGTCTCTGCAGAGAGGACCTTTAGAGGCAGACTGTCTCCAGGGAGGCCCCAGCTTCTGGGAACACCAGCCTTAGCTGCTGACTTCCCTGGGCTGAGAGCCTCTGGAGACGTCACCCACTCTGGGAAGGCCAAGGGGACAGTGTCTGGGGTGGGACACACATGGGACCAAATGGGATCTGATGGGGAGCCCCTCCACCACCGTGACTCCTTCCATGGCATAGGAGGCCAGGCCGGCCTCAGCCTCCCTGCCTGGACCTCAGCCTCCTGCTGTCTTCTTCCCTGAGCTTCCTGTTTGCTGGTCCCGGGCAGCCAGTTCTCCAGGCTGCACTGGGATTCAGCTGTTGGTGGTGTTGGGGGTGGGGGTGCGTGTGCAAATGCACACTCAAGACAGACCGCTTTCCTGAGCCCCTGGTCAGGATGCCCATCTGCCCCTACAAGGCACCTGCTGGGCTCCCTCCAGCCTGCGGCACATTCCAGCCACAGACGGGCTCCAGGTTCACCTGGCGCCAGGGTTTGCAGCCTCCCCGGGCTCCTCAGAGCCCCCTCCCTAAGAGCTGCATCCTCGCTCGGTCTCCACTCCGGGGACAGTGGCTCAGGTTTTGCAGATTCATGAACCGGGCTGCTGGGGCCCCCGCGTGAAGCCGCCCTCGTGATGCTTTGTGTGGCCCCCGACCCCAGCCGCCGAGCCGGGACCCCAGCTCCACAACAATGCCTGCCCGGCCTGGGTGGCACTGAGTGGTCCCACTTGAAAAGGGCTTTCGCCGGGGCTGCCTTTTAAGAGGGGGACAATTGGCAGGAGGCCTGGCGCCTATTCATGCAGAATAGCAATGAAAAGCACTTGCAGTCCGTGTCAGGGTGGGCAGTGCCCAGAGCAAGGGGCCCGCGCGGGCGGCGGGAAGCCCGTCGCTAGGAGACGGCTCCCAGGCATCTCCCCGCGGCCCCTGGGGGCTCCTCCAGCCCCGGCCCAGCCCCGGCCCAGCCCCCTGTGTCAGCCCCCTAGCGTTTCCACTGAGCGGGGAGGCCTGAGTGAGGGTGCACCCTCTCTGGGCCCGCTACTGGGCTACGTGGGATATTCCCAGCATGCCTTTCTGCTTTGAGATGGAGCCTACCGCATCTTGGGGCCCCCTCGTGTTTTCTCAGCAGCCGTCCCCCAGCCCAGGACTCCGGAGCAGGTGCCAGTCAAGCACTCCATTTTCTACTCCTGGAGCTGCCCCTGCTTCCACCCAGCCAGCCTAGCAGGAAGGAGCCTGCCCAGACCATCGCCAGCAGGGTCCGGCTCCTGCAGTGGACTGTGTTGTTATGCTGGTGGAACCATCTCACCCTCGCACGGTCACGTGGGCTGGCTGGCCTCACCCTGCCCCAGGACTATGGCGATTCACATTCACCTCTCTCTGGGGATCTCGCCCTCAGGCAAGACCTTGGAGACCCTCAGAGCCCCAGCACGTGTCTCGGTGGACCCTGGACGGGGCCAGCTTCCCTCTGTCCAGTCTCAGATCTGGGTTGTTTGCCTGCTGCAAACCTCACGTCCCCACCCCCACCTGTTATCTGACTCTGTGGCCCCTTCCCCTTCACACCAGCCCCACAGGCCTGGCCACCGGCTATCTCGTCCCTTTATGGTGTGCCAGGTGTGAGGGTGACGGGGATCAGCAGGACCCCTGCTCGCAGCCACCCCAGCCTCGGCAGGGAGGGCCCACTGCCATGCTGAAGAGGGAGGAGGGGAGAGAAGCCCCTGCAGCTGCCCGGTGCTCCTGTGAAGCAGAAGAGCTGGAGGCCAGGCCATGGCCTCGGGTTCCCTGTCGGGAAAGTGTCCTGCCACGTCTGCTGTCCCCGAGCTCACTATGGGGGGTCCAGGCCCTCCGACCTCCTGCCCAGCAGACTGCACTGAACAGCCGCATGAAACGCAACCAGCGGAGACCTGGAGGTGGCGATGCAGGGACAGGTGAGTCCCGCCCAGTGGGGTGTGCTCAGACCAGCTCCAAAGAACCGGTCACAGGTTCTCAGGACGTCTGTGATTGAAAATCAAACCTTATGTCAGTGAGATCACAACAAAGTGAACAGCACGAGGGCCCGTCGCTTCCTAGTTAAATCGGCGTTTCACCAGCGTGGGTGCCGAGGCCACCCCCCTCTTCTGTACGCAGGGGAGGTGCATCCAGTGGGACGGGACTCTTCAGTGACTTCCAGCTCTGTCCAGGGGCCTTGGTGGCTGTGACAGGCCACTGCAGGAGTGTCCACACTATGCGATTGGCAGACCTTGATGGACGGCCTTGTTGACCAAGTAGCCTTAGGAAAGCTAAACGCGGGGTGAGCTCGAGAGGGCGTCACCCGGCAGCTGGCCCCCCCCCCCAGATGCGGAAACCGAGGACAGGTTCTTCCAGGATCCAAGAATCGTTACCCAATTCAGCCAAGAAGCCTGATGCGTCCTCGACCAGTGAGTCAGGTTTTATGTCACGCATTTGTTGGTTTATATTTAGGTGTTATCCGTGAAGGTAGGTGGCAAAGCCAGCCACCGGAGCCACCCAGCTCACGGGCCACAACTGTGAGTCAGCCACGGGTACTGAGCCCAGCAGAATCCACAAAGCACTCGGCGAGAATCACAATGGCCCGGTGGGGCATTTAATGATTACTCCTAGGTTGGGTCTGGGCCCTGGGGGGTTCCTGGCAGAGCTGCTGGGGACTGAATGGGTCACCAGGGAGAGTTCCATTTCGGAGAAGTGAAGTTCTGAGCACACGGTCAGTGGCTTTTCCCCAGCTGGTCACGTGCCCACCACCTGTCCCCAGACCAGGAAACAGCAGGGCCATAGCCCGGATGCCCTTGGGCCAACCTGGTGCCCTTGCCCCAGAGGTAAGTGTCCTCTTGGCCCCCATGCCTGACACTGCGTCATTTTGACCTGGGCATTCCTGTGTGTCAAGACCACATAGGACAGCCTCACACACACGGGATCCTGGCACTGCCCGGGGTCCATCCTCCTGTGCGCGGTGTCCATCTTGGTAAGGATTCCGCAGCTTATTCAACTATTCTGTTGCTGGTGGACACCTGGGCTTCTGGCTTGGGGCTACTACAAACAGCGCCCCTGGGAACAACCCGTGTGTCCTTGGATGAGCATGCGCGTGTGTGCAGTGTGGACGTGAGGGTGGGGCTGGGGCCACGCACGGTCACAGTTCAGCCGGAGCAGATTCCCCAAACCGGGTCCCAAGGGTTCCCACCCACCCACCCCTGCCAGCTCCGGGAGGGTGTGGTGGCCAGGTGCAGCAGGCCAGCGCGGGCTGTGGTCTTTATCTTCTCTTATTGATGTCCTCGTGGGGAGCGAGAACACTGTCTCATTTGGTTGAATTTGAACTTCTCTGCTGACAGATAACACGGAGCCCTTTCCACCTGTGGCTTGACGAGTGGTCGCCCCTCTGTAAGTGACCGTTCAGGTCTGCCTCCCCTTTTCCAGTGGCTGTTAGCTGGAGTGTCCACGTGGAGGCCTCGGCCTGCTCGTGTGTTCTGGGCGCTGGTGAGACTCCAGGGCTGCAAGTTGCTCCTCCCCGCGGGCTGGACTTGGCGTCCCCACTGAGGTGCAGGTTCATGTGGAAGCTCTGCTCCCGTGGCCGGCCCTTCCTGTGTCCTCCTGAAGGACATCTCTGCCCACTCCAGACTTGGCTGCTATAGACAGGGTCAAGGTCGAGGTAAGTCCTTCACTTGGGGATGTGAGAGGACTCAGACCCACTTGCTGAAGAGGTCCTGTGGTGGCACCTGTCACACACGTCCCCAGTGTCGTGGGCCTCTGGGTCAACCTGGGTCCCCTGTCAATGCCGTCGAGTAGCCTCTGGATGGGTGTTGACTTCGCTCTTTGTCAGGAGAGCTTGTCTCTTCTTGCCCCTCGCAGCGTCCCATGGATGTGGAATCTGTTTGTTAGTGTCCCCACAGAGGGACCTTACCAGGAAAACGTGGGAGTGAGGCCAAGCCTGCCCCAGGAGGAGGGAAGCACTTCCCGTCGTGCAACCCCTGCTTTGTCCCAGGCTCTGGGGCTCCGAGTAGAACCATCTGCAGCCCTGGGGATGGGTTCTCCTCTGGCCATGCTTCCCTGATAAGGAACCTGGGGCCTGGAGCACAGAGTCACTGACCCGAGATGCCCACGTTTAAGTTCAGAGCAAGTGTGCGCAAGGCTGGCCTGGGGCGAGGCCACTCACTCACTCGGCCATCATCCCACAAAAGCTCCTGAGGCCCACCGTGTGCCAGGAGCTGGGCCAAGCACTGGGGTTGCATCCTCATGCCCATCCCCTACATCTGTCCAGGCTGCCCCAGGACAGATAGAAGCCTGCAAGATGGAGAAAAGACTCTTCCCATGCTGGAGGAAAGGCACACGCAAAGGTCCTAGGGCACATAAGCACCTCTGAGCCCTATGACCCAAGCAGAGGGAGGTGGGGACTGTGGGGGGTGGCAGGTCCGATGGAGGACGGGAGCTGCTCTTTTCCTGGCAATGCCAGGGGCAGCTAGAGGCCATGGGAAGGGACATGATGCTGGAGAAGGTGGGGCAGCACTCGGACAGGGCCAGCCCCACTCTGTTGGAGGTGACAGTGATATGGAGGGAAACGAGGTGAGAGACCACGGTCAACAGGTCATAGAGCAGAGGGATAGGGCCAGAGTGGAGGGGCAAGGAGTGGGCCTCGGGGGGCAGAGAAGAGTGGGCGGGGCTGGGTGTCAGAAGCAGCTGCCCAGACACCTTGGAGCCAGCTGGAAGCCGCTCAGATGGGCAGGTGGGCTGGGGAGGCAGGGCTTGGCCAGAGCCCAGGGTGCAGAAGTCCACAGGGGAAGCGGGGTGAGGAGGCCTCTGGGTAGGAGTGGGGTCCATGCTGCCCAGGTACCTCTGCCAAGGTGCCAAGTGTCAGTGGGGCTCCCGCAGGGCACCTGCTGCCTGAGCTTCCAGGGAGTGAACGAGGGGACGCTCCGTCAGCCAGTCCCAAGCCGCGACTTCTGCAGCACCTTCTGCAGTTCCATAGATTCCGATGACCCTTGGCCACACACAGGGCCCTTCCTGTGGCTGGCCACTCCCGAGAGGAGTCCTGCCCCCTCTTTGTCCACCTCATCCCACCTGGCTGCAGCAACTCGCTACGGGGAGGTGCAGGCCCAGGGCCTGAGCATCTAGGGCCAGGCCTGTCCACTCAGACCATGCCTGACGCTGAACAGAGGCTGACTTGGGTTGCGGAGCAGATGGGCAGCCCTCACCTGCCCTTTGCCTCCGCCTTCCATTCACAGCCGTGGGCAGGGAATCTGGGGGGTGCCCCATGTCCTGGGGTGCCGTTTCTGGCTCCCAGGGCAGGGGATGGGTGCATGCACATGTGTCCAAGCGACCCACAGGGTCTCAGGCTGGCCATGGCCAGGTGGAAGCCGGGCTCCGCCTTTCACCGGGCCCCAGGCCTGCCTGTTACCGGGTGAGCGCTGCCCAGCCACCGCCTCCTGCCAGGGCGGCGGAGTTGCTCCTCCTGGGAGTCCCTGGTCCATTCCAGAACAATCTACGACTACGCCCCAGGAAGTGCACCAATAAAAGACAGGAAAAAGGGGAACAGTCAGACCTTTCCTGGTGAAAACAGGCACCCGTTTTAGCTCCAACGTCAGGCATCTCTGTGCCACGACCAACCAAGAGAAAGCTAAAGCCACCAGGCCACAGCAGCGGCCTCCAAAATGTCCCTGCACGAGTCTATTCCCCAGACTCTGTGCTGGGCAAGGTGGGCCACGCACTGCCCTGGACAGGAGGACCTGAGGAGGCCCAGCTGCAGCCTGAGCTCAGACTCCAGCCCAGCGGTGTGGCTCCCAGCTCTGAGGCTTGGGGAGGGGAACCCATGTGAGGCTGTGCCTCAGTGTCCCCTCTGTGGGCTGGCATCTCCCAAGTGCCCTCCTGCAGGGCTGGTGGTGTGTCCTTGGAGAAGTGGACTGTGGGTGCCCCTCCCCCGGGGCCAGGCACAGGCAGCTTGAGCAGAGTGCCCACCTGCCTGCTGCCACTGCTCTGAGAGCTGACTGAGGCATCCACTCCCCCTACCCGAGGTGTCCCCAGGGGCACTTCAGAGGCAAAACCCACCAGCCATCCCTAAAGGAGTCACAGCCAGATGGGCCACAAGACAGGCGTCTGCCTTGCTAATCCAAGTGGGACCGAGGTCGCAGGACCCGCAAGGAAGTATCCGGCCCCCCTGTTCATCTGTTCCCCTGTCACCCTGCCTCCACCCCTCCATTGTGTTCCCTTCCCTACATGCTCAGGGACGCAAGCTGGTGGCTGTCCCCATCCAGGCCCTAGCCCTGCAGCTCTGCCCTGAGATTCCTGGGACAGCAGGCAGGTACGATCTCTCAAGGGGCTTGGCAGGTACAAACCCCAATCTGCAGATGCGGTCAGAGTCCTTTGCAGGTGGCCACGGTGGTCCTAGTACATCTCCTCTTTGCCCTGGTGTGGCTCTCTGGCTGGACCTGCTGGCCAGCCATCCCAGTCTACCATCTGCCTCACACAGCACCCACAGTGAGTGGTCTCTGTGCCCCAGTTCTGGGGTTTCTTGGGGTGAGTCCTGGGGGCTTGGAGGGAGGCAGCACTTCCTGCCTGATGCTCCCAGCTGCCTGGAGGCCACCACGGGGGCTTCTGGATTCACATCTACTTTTTGGTGTGAGAGAGTCTCTGGTGGTTTGGGGTGGGGATAATTTAAAGTAACCCCAAACCAGAAATCCAAAATCCCTTTGTCCTTTAAGGTGATGGCTAGTGCGGAGGTTGCTGAGGCTCCAAGCTCCAGATTCCAAGATGGCGGCTGGGCATCTGCAGCTTTGACACGGGCCCTCCCTTTCCGGGTGGTTCTCCGGGAATCTGCAGCTTGGTGCGTCAGGCCTGGGCATGCCGGTGGGCCAATCAGCCGCTGGGGTGAGTGTGGCTACCCAGGGCCTCCTGCTCCTCCTGGTGACCCTGGCTCCTGCTCAGGGGAGCCTGCTCATTGTCCAGGGTCCAAGAAGGCTGCTGGAGGGCCAGGGAGGTCACGGGCTGGGAAGGCACCAGGAATGTGTGCAGTGGTGTCCAGCCTTCCCAGGCCTCATGCCCAGTGAGTGGCCACTCTGGGCTAGTCCAGGGCAGGACCAGCCAAAGCCTATGGCCTTGTCTGCCAGGCTGAGTGTGGTCTGTTCTCCTGGCTCACTGAGGTTGGTCCCACATGACCCCGAGCGCCAGGCAGAGCCCTCAGGGCCCATCATGGGTCCTGGAAGGACACAGCCTGGAGCAGGGGAAGCATCTCTGGATCTCTGAGTCCAGACAGATGGGGCCAGGACAGAGGCCCCAAACAGGGCCACCTCCACAGCCAATGGCCACAGCCTGTGTGCAGGGAGGTGCCCAGACATCCTCGGTCACCAGGAAGCCACCGAGACAGATGAGTCTGTGCCCAGCGGAGCAGAGCGGACCTCCTCGGTAGCCCACACAGTGCCTGCCCAGCCTGACCTGCCCCACAAGGCCACAGAGGGCAGAGGGAGAGCCAGGAGCAGGGAGGCTGGTCCCTGCCCATGTGGCACTGGGGTCCTCCTTGTGCAGGCCATGGTCAGGGACTGGGAGGGGATGGATGTCCAGGACAGCCTGCACAGCCTCCTGGCCCAGGAAGGTGAGGTGGCCTTCTCTGCTTAGCCTCTGCCTCTGGGACTGGACCCTGGGAGCAGAGGAATGGCTAGTCTTGTGATGAGAGTTCATGTCAGCACATGCGTGTCTGAAACCAGCTCAGGTGGCTTCCTGCCATCACCTGCCTGACTCTCCAGCAACCAAGGCCTGATGCTTGCTCCCACTCTGGGGCTGGGGAGGCTGAGGCCCCACCAAGTCTCCATGGACAAGGCAAAGAAATCAGGTCCTTGGCCCCAGCTCTGCACCCTGGCAGTGCCCTTGCCAGGTGGGCCCTTCCTGGAGGGCTCTGTCCAGGGAGCTCAAGTGTCCCTTTGCATCATTAAGAAGGATAGAGCTTTGCATGAAGTTAGAAGTAATCATTTCTGGAGCACCTACTGTGTGCTAATCAGAGATTCTCCTTCTTCTGTTTATTCACTGCCTCAGTACTGCTCTTAGCAGCCAGCACCCCAGGTTCACCAGCACATCCCAGCATCCAGCACCCAAGCACCCAGCACCTAGCACCCCAGCACCCAGCACCCCAGGTTCAACAGCACATCCCAGGCCCCAGCACCCAGTACCCAGCACCCCAGATTCACCAGCACATGCCCAGCACCCCCAGCACATGGACCCATCTTAATATGTCCGGTAGATCTTTGCTCAAGGGCTTCTTCTCACATGAGAGAAACAGAATCCCACTTGTGTGGCCCTGAGACCCCACATCAGCCCAGTCCCCGATGCTGGCAGTTACAGGTGGGGAACGTGGAGCCGGCCCAGCTACCAAGGCTACAGAGGAGGCCCGATGTGGGGGCGCCAAGTCACGGCCTAAGACACCACGTCCTGAACCCCAGGCCCTGGACTCTAATATTGCACGGTAAAGAGACCCCACAGATGAGCTAGAGTCGAGGACCTGGAGGTGGGAGAGGTTCCTGGGTTACCTGGTGCCCAGTGTCTCCTCAAGAGTCCTTGTCAGAGGGTGGCAGGAGGGTCAAGTCAGAGAAGAGATGTGACTGTGGGCCAAGGAGAGGGCGGGGAGAGCGACGTGGGCGGGGTCCTCTGGTGTCTCCGCAGCACAGGCCCTGTCAGCCGCGCACCTCCGTACGGACTGGGTCTTCGCCTAAGGGGACACGAAGTTCAATCCCCAGCAGTGGTGGGCCCTGGCGGGTCCTGAAGGTGTGGCTGGTGTCCTGCAGGCTCAGGGAACCACCCCACCCCCGGCTTTCAGAGACTTCCAGGCCAGGAAGACGGGTCCTGGCTCCATCCTTCCTTTTGGGCCCTAGTGGACCCCCGGGAGGGGGTGTGGGCCACAGCCGGTGGGCCGTGCAGGGCTGGGGTGGCCGCTGCCCTGGCCGCCCTTCTCCTCCACCCCCCTTTTCTCTGTGGGTCTCTCTGGGCTTAGAGAGTGCCTTGGTCTCAGCCCGGACCCCCTGGAAAGCCGCTCTGAACCCCAGTGGACAGGGCCACTGTGGACCTGGAGTCCCTGTAGAACTCTCCCATTGCTCACCCTGCAGGGTTGGTGCCCAGGGGCTGGAGGAGGTGGGGTGCAGGAGGGTGTGGGGTGAGGGGAGGTCCGTAGACAGGAGGGGCTTGGCTGGGCAGTGGACGAGCCAGCCTCCGTCTTGCCTCTGCTTTTGAGCCCTGGGGTCCTTGGGCGCATCCCTGCACCCTGGCCCGAGGCCTCTCAGAAGGTGGTGGCCCCTGTGCTTCCTGCGTGGGCCTCGGGTGGCCTCAGCAGAGGCGGGGAGTCGGGCAAGGGGCGGCCTGCAGGAGCTGGGGCGGGTGGCTGGGGCTTGGCCAGGGCGGATTGCAAAGGCCCCAAGGGGTTTCCACGAAGCAGCGAGTGGGGAGGAAGCCCCCAGGCCCCTCCCGCCTCCCGCAGGCTCCTCTGGGTCACTCTGGTGTCTGCAGAAACGCAGGCCCTGGGACCCAGGCCCAGACAGCAGAGCAGCCTCTTCTCTCCAAGCAGGGTCGGAGGCTGGAGGGGCCCTCACAGCCCCCACTCCTGGGGAGGCAGGAGGAGCAGCTGGGCTGTGTCCAGTGCTGCTCCTCTGGGCCCAGCCTGGCAGGTCCAGCACCCGAGGCCCACCCTGGGTGACGGGAGGGCGGGTGCCTGCCAGGCCCAGGCCAGGACCTGGACACAGCAGACAGGAGTGTGAGGAGCAACCGGAAGGAGGCCACTGCCCTTGGCAGGTGACCGTAGGAGCCCAGCTCCCCCAGAGCCCACACCTGCTGGGCGGGGTCCCCCACACGTGCAGATGGTCGAGGGCCAGGAGCATCCCCTTCCTCTGAGCAAAGCCCCTCCTCGCCCCACTCAGGACTCTGCCGTGCTCTTCTGGGATGAGTCTGCAGATGGACTCCTGCCCACAGGACACGTGGCCTCTGCCCCTGACCCCAGAAGTCACGGAGGGTGGTCCTCTCAGCACGGCTGGAGGAAATGAATCAAGTAGGGCCCTGCCCGCCTGGGGCCGTGCTGGGAGCCCTGACAGTGCCTGACAGGCGCCAGGCCTCTGCCCCTGGCCTGGGGTGGCCCTTGGCCATCTCCCCTCCCGGCTCTGGGAAAGGGCCCTGGCCACAGGAGGCCCTGCAGGCCGTGAGCACCCCGCCCTTTCCGCGCGGCCTCTGCAGGACATTACCTCATCCCTCGTGGGCAGCTCGGCCACTGGCCAGCAGACTGTGCTGGAACGCGCTTCTCCAGCTCCAGCTGACGGAGTGCAGAACAGCTGGGAGGCAGGGGTCCCTGGGGTCCCCAGGCTCAGCCCCCCTGCCCTCCTGGGTGGCCTGGGGTGGGCAAGGCCCTCCTCTGCCACAGTCCACTTGGTCAGGGACCCTGGGCCATCGCAGCAGCCGCCCGGGATGGGAGTGGAGTCAGGGAGTGTAGTGGCCCCTGGCCGGGCCGCAGGCGCTGCGGGAAACCGACGCACCCGAGGAAGCACTGCTGCAAGGCAGCGCCCGCCAGGGGAGGCGCCACCCCACCCACCCGCGCTCGGCGAGTGCCAGGCTGGACAGGGGCCTCCGTGGCCTGGGGTGCCCTGGCCTGGCCACCAGGGTCTGCTGGGGAGGAGGCCGCTGCAGCAGGTTCGCTTACCCTGCAGAGGCGCAGCAGGTGACAGCTGGGGTTCCCACCCTTCCCGGACATCGTCCCAAGGCCACCCCAGGGGCCAGATGCATGCCCTCTGCCACCTGGCCCAGTGTCCTCTGGGTAGGTGTGCCCAGGGGTGGTGCCCTGCTCAACTCAGCCACCAACTCGCAGGTGCCTGCTGGGCATTGCCCCATGGGGCGTCCTTGCACGTGGGGCCTGCCCACTGCTCCACTGGCAATGACGCATGTTGTTCCTGTGGCCACCACAGACCTGCCGTGTGAGCCACAGACACGCATCACAGTCCTGGTGTCGCAGGCCGGCTCCTCCCAGGCCTCTCTCCTTGGCTAGCAGACGGTGTCTCCTCCTGGGTCCCACGTGGTTGTCCTCCGTGTGTCTGTCCTGATCGTCTCTTACAGGACACCAGCCACGCGCACCAGGACCTACCCATGGCTCAGTTCTAACAGACGAGGGATCAGGGCTTCAAGTTTGAATCTGGGGGCATCTAACTCAGCCCTCAACACTCCCCAAGGAAGCCAAAGAGCCCCGTTCCCCTAGTGCCACCCACAGGGGGAGCTGAGCCGGTAGCTGCCACCACTTCACCTCCAGAAGGTCCTGGGGCCACCACTGGCCACGTGGCAGGCTCGGCCTTCATTCTGGACTGCCCATGGGTTCCCTGCTGGGAGGGAGCCACCGGGAGGTGTGAGGGACACGCCCTGGAGCACGGCCAGAGGCTTCTCCCTCCTGAGGGCTCCCAGAAGCAGCTGGCCCAGCCACCGTGCTGTCACTCGAGCACAGGAACATGGACGTCAATACCAGGAGGCGAAGGTGCTCTGGGTGGTATCTTGTCCCCTGAGCCTCACTCCTGGAAGCCCTGGAACCTGAGAATATGGCCCTATTTGGAAATTGGGTCTTTACAGGGGTCCCCTGGTTAAAATGAAGGCACGTGTGTGGGTCCTGACCCAAGGCGACCTGGTCCTTATAAATAGGGGATTTGGACACAGAGAGAGCCCAGCCTAGAGCGAGGGCGCCAGGTGAACAGAGGATCAGAGTGTCGGGTCTACAAGCCAGGAAACAGCAGAGGTGGACAAGAGGCCCGCAGAGGCCTGAGGGAGGATGGAGGACCCTTCCCCTGTGGCTTTGGAGGGGCCTGGCCCGGGGACACCTGGATTTTAGCCTCCCCAACTGCACGAGGGTAAACTTCCGTCTCTGGCCCCCAGTTGGGCACTTTCTGAGGCAACTTGGGAAGCTCTCACCACGGGCAGCCTGGGCCCCAGGGGGAGCTTGCAGGCCTCCGGGGTGCTGCGAGTGCGAGCACCCTGGGCCCCTCAGCTCTGCTCCAGCTCCAGCACCCTCTGCCCTTCTCTGACGGTGGCCTCCTCTCTCCCTCCTTCCACCAAAGGCAGCATGGTGGCCCCCAACCCGCCCTGGCCTCTAGCGGTAATGGTGACCCGCTCTGGGCCTCTTGTTGAGGTTCTCAAAGCACCAGGCTGAGCTGCAGGGGTTGTTGGGGCTCAGTGTCCCTCTTGACCAATCAGCCCAGGCCAGGGTGGAGGAAGGTCACAGGCCCCTGGGGTGGCCCCTGTGGCTGGTCACCCATGGCTACTCCTGAGTCTCCAGAAGACCAGGTGGCCCATGAGAGTCTAGGGGAGGTTCTTCCTGCCTGTCCCTGGCTGTCCCCCTCTTTCCCTGTGTCTGTCTCTGGCCTCCCTCTGCCTCTGTTATCGGGACACCTGCCATGTACTGGGTACCGGAACTTGGGCAGGGAGCCCCTTCTTTGAGGATCTCAGGGGCTACCTTCAGGTCAGCCACAGCCAACAAAGTCAGTACTCAGTGTGTGACACGTAGCGTGCTGCAGGGAGGGGGCCCACGGAAGA